>JARYGA010018988.1:0-22017 GCA_030545235.1 Helianthus tuberosus
TCAAACAGTTGAGTATCATTTGTCCCCGCTAGGTGGCAACACCTGAGATGACGATCAAGAAATACATCCGTGCTTTACCGGATTGTGTTGCTGACTTCGTGCAAGCCGCGAAGACAACAACCATCGAAGAGACATATTTACTCGCTACCGAGATCAATGACAAGTGAGTATTAGCTGGTTACTTCAATAATACCACCAAGGGTCTCCATCAAGCTACCGCCGCTCCCACCGCTGAAACCGCAGCACCGCAAGCCTCCAAGTCTTCACGTCGCAAACGCAAGAACAACAACAACAACAACAACAACAACAAGAACCGTACTGTCACAGCCGCTCCGTTCCAAGTTGTCCCTGCTCAACCACAACCTCTGAACCGCCAAGTAGCAGCACTAGTGACCAATGCACCACCGGCTAAGCGTGCATATACTGGTCCACACCCACTATGCCCTACTTGTACTTATCATCATCCTGTTGGGATTGCATGCCGATTTTGTGCTCGCTGCAACCTGTACGGCCACTTTTCTGCCAATTTCCATACTGGTCCTCGCCATGCTCAAGCTCAAGTTCAAGCCCCTGCACTGCCAGCTCCTCTTCCCGCTCCACAGGAACAAGCAGCTCCTACACCCGCTGCTCACGCAAGAGCCTGCTTTGCATGTGGTGATCCCAACCACTTTGTAAATGTCTGCCCAAATAGAGTGGTGAAGCAAGAGCCACAACAGCCATCAGCGCAACAACATCAACAACAGTAGCCTCAGCAGCAGCAGCAGCTAGCAGCCCGCGGACGTGCATTCAACATCAACGCCTGCCAGGCGCAAGCAGACAACAACGTGGTTAATGGTACGTTCCTTATCAACAGTATATATGCTTCGTGTTTATTTGATACTGGAGCCGATAACTGTTTTGTATCGTTAGAATTCGAAAAGCTCCTAAACCATAAACGCGCTAACCTCCCTTCAACGTTCGACGTAGAAGTTGCCACTAGAAGAACCGTCACTGTTAATTCTGTTCTCTGTGATTGTACGCTTGAACTCAACAATCACGTCTTTCCGATCGACCTAATCCCGATGCAGCTTGGTAGTTTTGATATCATAGTAAGCATGGGTTTTCTTCGTGAAAATCGTGTTGAAGTCGTTTGCTTTGACAAAATGATTGGTTTCTTGCTGGCTAATGGTGATCAACTTTGTGTCTATGGCGAAGTCGCATCGAAGAATCTTAAACTCTTGTCGTGTATCCAAGTGAGCAAGTATCTCCGAAAGGAATACAAAGCTTTCTTGGCACACATCGTAGAAGCGGAGAAAAAGGAAAAGAAGGCAATGGATCAGGTGCCTGTGGTTCGTGATTTTCCTAACGTCTTTCCTGATGATTTTCCTGGTTTACCCCCGAGTCATGATATTGATTTCCGTATTGACCTCATTCCTGGAGCTAATCATGTTGCTAAAGCTCCTTATCGCCTCGCTCCGTCTGAAATGCGCCAACTCTCGAGTCAACTCCAGGAATTGCTTGACAAAGGCTTCCTTCGTGTAACACCCGTCTTATATATTCATTATTTTATTATAAAATACGCACTTTTTAAAACCAAACGCATAATTACCAAAAACTTAGTTAATAACTAAGACGTACATTGTTATAAGGTATTAACATAACCAACTATCTAGTTTAAAAACATTCAACATTTAGTAGTGTTTACAAAACAACATTGTCTAAACTTGATTAGATTAGCGCGGAAGCTTCAAAACTTGTGTTCGGTTCTTGATTTCTTGCTTGATCGGCATCCGAAATGAAATGAGCATTACCTAAGGTCAAAACCACATCAATTATTAGTTTTGACCATGTTATAATAAGCATAGACAAGTCCCAATATCATACGCATAACAAAAAAAAAATCTTGATTTATGGTCTGTCGCGCCACGCCCCAGACCCAAGTGAAACATTCGCTTGCCGCGGGAGGCCCCGCGTGTCGCGCCAACATCAAGTAACCCCGTCGCGTGGCGCGGGGGAGCACGTTTTCCAGCAGGTCCAGTTTCTGGACCTGCATATTTTCTCAGCTCCGAAATTTGTAAAAATTCTAACTTTAAACTAGCATAACTTTTTACCTGCTTGTCCGTTTTTGTCGACTCTTTTTCCTATGCGTCCGTAATAAAATTACGGATCTAATCATGTAAATTTCACTTAACGAAACCCGGTTTATGAACAATGGTTCACAAAATCCTTGTTTCGATTATTCGACCCATTAGCTATGTGTGCATAATTTCATTATTCAGTTCTTTGACATACTAGACTTAATTATCCAAATCCCCTTGCTTGTAAATCCTGGCGTATCCACGCCATTACATGGCTTTACACTCACATTAGACTTTCATGTTTGTTTTCTCAAAATTCAAGCATACCGCTTCATGCAACACTTACAATTGATTTCTATCGTTTGACCCGATATCTCGGATTCGTAAGCTTAAATTAGCATAACCAATTCATTGGCGTATTACTATCTAACACTAGCACGATATGAGACTTTCAAGTCTCTACACACAGGATCGTTTTAAAGATATAGTTTTGACCCGTTTGGTTGTCGAGTGAAGACCATCACTTTAATGACAAGCCAAACTATTTCCAACCATTATTTCGACCCGTTTGATTATCGAGTGAGCTTCGCCACTTCAATGACACATCAAGCGCATATACTATAACAACCCTAAAATAAACCGACACCCTCCTAAATATTTTGATACCCTAAAATATATTAAAATACCCCAATATGTCTAAAAATACACCCCGTGTGTGAAAACCGAGCCCAAAATATGATATAGCATTAAAAATAAAATAAAAACAAGAAAATTGAGGCTGTCGCGTGGCGCGTAGCCTTTGGCTACTGCTTACGCGGGCCGCGAGCGATCAAAAACGAGGCATCACCCGGTGTTAACACGTGGCAGCACGTGTTGGACCTATACTCGTGACCAGGATCAGCTACGGCCAAGACCCCCTATTACGCGGGCCGCGTAAGATGACCCTTAGGTCTACGCAGGCTGCGAGAAACCCGTACTCAGGCCATATAAATGGGGAGCTCGGGCTTCAGTCCCAAATCGCTCGATCTCTTTCTCTCTCAATGAATTTCCGAATAGGTAACATAATTTCCGGGTATAATACCCCCCTAAATAACGAAGTTCTGCTCTGTTGTAAGTATCATAACCCCTGGATACGTATTAGATACGCTGCCCGATTGATCTAGGGTTCCATAACGGCTGTCGTGGTTCTGCCCGACGTAGTCATTGGAATGCCGTCTTGGGGAGGGTATTACTAATGTTAAAATGGGTTTTTATACTAACACGTGTGCATTTGTGTAATTTATAGATAATTCATAGGAAACCCTTACAGAAAACCTAAAACAGCAATGTGAGTAATCCTCTTTTTGTGTAAACCTTTTTGTGAGTAATCTCCTTTTTGTAAGCAGTTTTTTCAAAACCTTAAATGTTTTACAATGTAATTTAGCAGTGATTGAGTCTTTGTAATTCTACAATTACTGCCGGTATGTTGGGGTTTTGTATACAAAATGTGGAACGCGTTACCATTGGACAAAGAGTTAGCCAATGTGTAATATGACCCACCAGTCAGGATTGATAGTACTGAATGAGTAATTGGGTAGATGTAAACATTGTAATCGCTCTCAATACTGTTTAAATTAATAAAACTTTTCTTGATTAAACTGGGATTCACTCACCAGTATTTCCCACTGACAAAATGTTTTTAAACGCGTTTCAGGTAACACAATGTGAAAGCCAATTAGAAGCCAGCTGGACAGCACTGAAGGCTTGGAAAAGTGGCTATAAAAGTTACCTAAATAAAGTAGGCGTTTTATTTCAATAAAATGGGATTTATCCCTATAAATTAGTTTGTAATAAAAATTTTGTTTTATCCCAACATGTTTATTTATATAAAAGATGGTGTTTTACTCTGATAAATTATTTCCTAACTGCGGTCCTGATGTAATTTCCGCTGCCAATTAAATAAACACCGATACCACCAACACTGTTGCTCGCGGCCACCCGTTCGTGGGACAGATAGGGGGCGGGGGTTGCGACAGAAGGTGGTATCAGAGCTAAACCACTGATTCAGCCACATAAGTGTTCGGCTGACACCAAAATTAAATATGTTAGGAAATAAATTACGGAAATACGTGCATAATTGTATTTTATTGTTATTTGACTATTTGTTAGTTACAGTATGAGCGACCAAGGACCATCCGACGCATATCGTCAATTGTCCGGTTCGCCTAGAAGTGAAGGTGCCTCTTCACAGCCTGCCCTCTCAGGGTATTTTGCTGATACTGAAGAAGGAATATTCGTGTTTAAGGCTCAGTCTGAAGAGCCATTCCCTCAGAAAAAGAGAGGATGGTTCAGTAGGGGAGCACATGAGCGTAGGAAACGAATGAAAAAGTTAGAAGAATAGAGAGTCTTAGAAGCCGCTAAAAGAGAGACAGATGCCCATACACAGGATATGCTTAATAGAAGCCTAGCCAATTTCCATATCCTAGCAACCACTGTAGCTAACCCTAACCTGGAGCAAATGCTAGCACCTCAACCCCTACCACTGTTCCCTAACCAGCCGATGGAAATAGAAAACCCTGAAAATCAAGAAGAAATACATGATTTTAACCCAGATGAGATACCTAGGGTACCAGCACCCAATCCCTTAGACCCAAATTACGACCCATGGTAGGATGATAATAGGGACTATGTGCAACGTTACCCGATCCAAGAAGACATGCCAATGCCGAATCTAGGAGCTTACCCAGGATTGGACCCTCTAGATCCCTATTATGATAACGATGTATTTATTAGGGAAATTTTAGAGAATCCTTACCCATACCAGGCACCCACACCCCCGTATCAGGAACCTATGCCCCAGATTCCGAACCCAGTCCTAGAACCTGCACCCCCAATGAGTGTAGAAAATGTTCAAGAACTCAGGACATTCGATGAGGAAATTTTAGAGAGTAGTGAAAGGATGAGACAGGTGGGAGAGCGACTCGTCTAGAAGTACGACGAGCGCTGATGCGTGTGTAGTGTGATAAGTTTTTAATGTATATTTTAAGCCTTTTACACTTTTTAGTCAAGTTTTAAATTTATAAAACACGATATTTACTAACACTAAACACACATATGGGCAAGTGCACCCATCGTGAGCGTAGTATAGTGCTGGTAAGATACCGAGGTCGTCCAAGGACACAAGAGCTTTTAGTACCGGTTTATCCTCAACGTCTAATCAAATCAAAAGTTAGAAAAAAGATTTTTAAGCAAGAAAAATAAAACTAACTAAAATGCTGAAAAATAAAATAAAAATAAAAACAGATAGTCAAGATGAATCACTTGGCTCCGACTCGTGTTTAGTGTAACCTTTGATTATTTCCGCCCTTTTGCACTTTTTAAGAGATTATCTTAGTTATTGTAGTAGGCCCCTCTTTTGAAGGTGACGTTACCCTCAACCCAGTATTGAAAGATACAATCCTAAAGGGTCGGATTATTGAAAGATAATTAATTAAGTTATTAATGCATATTATGGTAGGCCCTTCCTTTGAAGGTGACGTTACCCTCGGCTAAGTAGTCTGAGTCAGCAGGGATACAGTCCTAAGTAGTCGGGTTAAAGTATTAATAGTAGCTTACATATGAGGGGATCAAAGGGTTTGGACCCCCGTCATCCAATACCGGTGGGTATTGAAGGAGGTCCTACTAAATTTGACCCAGGTCCTTGTAGGATTTATACACTGAATAAGGCAAGACTCTTACCAAACCATTCCCTTAACCCCCGACCAGGTAGCCAACATATCTCCATATAGACCGTGGAGAAATGAATGGTGAAAATCTTTTATTTTATATAGACAGTAAAATAATGCCAAGACACCACGGACAAACGATAAGGAAGAATCACCTTCAACATAAGAAACTAGTTATTAAAGTCATTAATACATAACCAAATAAAAAGTGCAAAAAGATTAAAAATAAAAAGTATTACACTAGACACTTGTCTTCACCAAGTGATGTAAGAGACTTAGGTAAACATGGCATTGATTGTCAAGAACTCTTACAATCAATCTTGGATCCTGAGACGACTCACACACTCTACGATGGACGATGGATGATGGTGGTGGATGATGGTGTTGTGATGGTGGTGGGTGGTGGGTGAAGTATGAAAGAGGTGGTGTGCCAAGGGATGGTTTGAAAATGAGTCAAGCACCCTTATTTATAGCCTGAACAGTAGCTCGGGCACGGCCCCGTGTCCATTGGGCACGGCCCCGTGTCCATCCTTCTTCTCTGTCTTCATTAATTGCAGTTTGTCTGCATTAGTTGACCACTCCCCCGTGTCCGCTGGGCACGACCCCGTGTGCAGAAGCGTATCTGTACTATCAAGATTTCCCCAGATTCTGCGAATCTTAGAGTTAACCACGGCCCCGTGTCCGCTGGGCACGCCCCCGTGGTGGGTGATAGAAGCTTCTACAGCTTTGTCTTTCCTGCTGACACTTGGGCATGCCCCCGTGCTCACTGAGCACGGGGCGTGTTCAGCCTTCTGTTTTCTTGTTTTGCTTGGGAAGATGCTGTCGGGAGGTCGGGCATGCCACGTTTATCCCTTTTCTTGTATTTTTGTTAGATTTAGCTGCGTTTTTGCTTCTTTTGTTTATTTGAGCTCATTTAATCCTGAAAATACAAAAGGAAGACAAAAACACACTTTTTCCAACATTAGTACTAAAAAAGGGTTAGTTTTATGCCACAATTGATGTAATTTATATGTTGCATTTTGCACACATCAAATACCCCCACACTTAAATCTTTGCTTGTCCTCAAGCAAAACTCTTTATAATGTGGCTTTACACTCCCAAATGGAATGGGTAGAAGAGAAGGTGTTTGGGCTTGTCATAGAGTGTCGGGATTTGAAAGATTCTTTATTAAGTTTTATTTTTATTTATTTACAATCCTATTCGTAATGATTTATTTAAAACATTACATAAGTTAAATTACTTATTAGGGCATAACATGTCTTTTTAAAATACCACTTATATACAAGTTCACATACCTCACGGGGATCACTCAACACTCGGCCAAAGATGTATTTTAGTGGATCACTCGAGAGCGACATGGAACTTACTCATACCATAGGCTTGCCAAGCAATCAATCCTCCTCCTTTTTAACTATACACCTTTGTAAATATCAAGAGGACTTATGGGGTGAAGGGTAAGGCTTGGGTTAAAGGTAGGTGGTTGGGTTAGCGGTTAGTAAAAGGGCGAAAGGCGTAAAAAGCGTCGGTTTTCGTAAGACTTTTTTATTTTTGCAATTTTTTTATTTTGATGAAGCCATTATTCAAACAAAGTTATTTTTGATAAAATTGTTTGTTTATTTCTCTTTTGCTTCATCTTCATCATTTTTTTTTTTGAAAGTCATAAGAAAAACCGAGCTTGTTACTAAAACAAAGGGTTAAAAATAAAAAATAAAAAGTTTTGGTGGGTAATAGGGAGTTTGTTTGGGTTAAGAAATGAAAAGGTTTAGGCTCAAAGGGGTTAACAAGGGGGATTTTGGGTAGGTGGTAAAAAAAAAATAATGGTGTAGAAATAAAAAGGGTTAGTCCTAATGCCTC
This sequence comes from Helianthus tuberosus, assembly GCA_030545235.1. NCBI lineage: Eukaryota > Viridiplantae > Streptophyta > Magnoliopsida > Asterales > Asteraceae > Helianthus > Helianthus tuberosus. The sequence continues at coordinate 7,616 of JARYGA010018988.1, forward strand.
CTTCATTTACGTACTCGGGTTTAAGTTGGTAAGGACAGGGAATGTATTGTCGTGGCAAGTTCTAGAGTCGTAAGAACCAAGCGGCTATTCACACAAGAAACGAAAAATGAGCAATTAGTTTAAAGATATGTATTTGTATGCTCAATAAAGGCTCAAAACTCACTTTTTGTGGGAATGGGTTTTTATGTGATCAAGTATATATAATCAAACTTGTCATGCCGTTTCATAATTTTCTTATGTTGGTTCTTTTTATCACGACGCTATCGTTTGTAAATTTGTAAAAATATAACCTTTTAGAACTTGAAATTCCCAAATTAAACATAGACAAGTAAAAAAAAATGAAAAATGTTTGAAAAAAATTTGGGGTGATTAGCGGTTCCAATAGAGTTTTGTGTAAGGCTTGTATTTTGGTCTTGCAAGATTCAAGGTTTTAGCATCGCCCCCACACTTAAATTACACATTGTCCTCAATGTGTCCAAAAAATAGGTTTTTAGGTTGATTAAATGTGTAAAAAGGTGTGAAAAAGCAAAAATTTTGTGATACTGGGCGTCTGGACACGGCCTCGTGCTCGTTGAGCATGACCCCGTGTTCAGAGTGCCAGTAACGAAAACTTACAGAAGGTGGACACGGGGGCGTGTCTGCTGGACACGACCCCGTGTCTGGCAATAATCTGCAGAAATAAACAAACAGCAGGTCTGGGGTAATGGGCACGGGGGCGTGTGCAAAATGCAACATATAAATTACAGAAATAAACAAACCACAAAGTTAAAAAGAAAAAACAAATGCAGAAAATAAAAAGAGTTAAAGGAAAGTAAATTGTTCAACACACGGCACGCATGCCGGAAATTGTTCATAAGAAAAGAGGTTAACCTGTGGGATCACCAACCAGCTGCTCCTAACTCCGCTCCTCCCGCCTAGTCCATGTCCTCATAATCATTGTCACCACCATCTCCTCCGTGCCCCGCCATGTATTCCCGGATGTTCCCAATGTCATCCTGAATGTCAGAGATGTTTCTCTCGATTGCTCCGACCTGGGTATACGTGTTGATTGCCATGTTATAGGTGTTCCTGGTGCACATGAGGTTTTCCTGCAATAAGTCATGCAAACTTTGGAAGTTAGGAAAACGGCCTCCTTGTGAGGAGGATTGGCCTGGATCATCGTGGGGCTGGTATTGGTGTTGAGGAGGGTGATGGAACTGTGGAGTGTGAAGGAAGAGTGCCTCTTGTGGGTTCCATGCATGCCCCTGGACTCTTTGGAAGCTAACCGACCCGTCTTCGGCCTCATAGATCAAGTTCATGGAGCGGCAGATGTGTATGTCTACTCTTCCCGACCATGGTCTCTTTTGGAAAGACCTGGGCATGTTCACGAAATGCTTGAAGAGACGGTATATCCACACCCCAAAGAAGATAGGGGTTGGTGGAGTAGCGAGCCGGTTCCAATGCATGTTTCGGAGCAGGAGATACGGAACATCGAGGTTTCTGCGGTTGTGAATGCAATGAAGGACCACCAGATCTCTCAACCCAACGACGCCACTGCGATCATGCCTTTGACTAAGAGAGTAAGTGAGGACCCTATGGATGTAGCGGTAAAGAGGGTCCCTCAACCTAGTGCTCTTAGTGCTACTTGGGTTGTAGATTCCATCTCCTATTTGAGCCCAAGCGGCTTGGCGTTCGTTTTCTGATAGCTCACGTAACCCTCCGGTGTTCTCTTCATTACCCGCACCTTCCTCCGCATACAACCCAACTATCGACCCAAACTATGCCATCGAAATCGAGTATTTGGTCCCTCCACATCGGAATTCTACCCCATCATAATCAAATGGGTCGCATCTTGAATTGAACACGAATGTGCTATAGAATTCCAGATTATATTCATGGACCGAGCGAAGGCGTGTAGTTAGGGCGACTCTCAGCGGCCTGGTGACTAGGTTGTTGAAGCGGTCCCATTGGTTCACTAATCCCAAAAGATCCGTGCACACTTGTCGTGGGTATTCCTCCGGTCTGGTTCGAAGCACATCGTATCTTGCTTTAGCATCGAGCTCACTTGCATTGAACCTTGTGAATTTCTTAGACATCTGAAAGAATACACCAAAAGTTAGCATGAAACAGTGGAAATTTTGGAGAAAACTGAAAACAGTTAGCTGGACAAGGCCCCGTGTTTAGCGGACACGACCCCGTGTCCAGACGTCTGTTACTCAAAAACTTCATTTTTCAACCCGGTCCCGAAAACTTGAAAATTTTTGGTCCAGTAGGTGCGGTTTCCCCCGAAAATGAAACCCCAAGTGCCGTTTTTCCCAAAACAAACCATTTACCCCTTTGATTTTATCTTTTTCGGTTCAAAAACAAGGGTTTGGGGTTTTTGTGAGAAATCGGGCAAATCTATGAACAATACAAGTGTATTTACTTCCTATAACACTAATCTAAACTAATGCTAACAATTTTATGCAAAAATTTGGGGTTCGATCCGGATGAAGTTCAAGAACCCTAGATTTTTCCCCAAATTTTTGATGTTTTAACTACATGAAAATGCCTAATCTAACTACTAATGATGATAGAATCATACCTGGATGTTGTTAGAAGTAGAGGAGACGTCGAAATCTTGCAGAAAAATCGCCTGAACCAGAGCGTTTTTGGGAAAACGGGGCGTGTGGAAATGAAGAAACTGTTTTGAAAAGGGGATTTATCCCGATAGTTGCGCGGACACGGCCCCGTGCCGAGCAAAGTTTTTTTTTTAGTGCTCGTGTGAGTGCCCTTATTTCCCAAAAACTTGGTTAGAAGACTTACCGATTTAGAAGTCAACCCGTTTGTTCGTAACTTACCAGGTATGATGTTGATGCTTTTATTCTTCGACCGTTTGAAACGAGATTTCTTCCTCCTCATCCTCAATGAATCCTTGATAGAGCTTCAGCCGTTGGCCATTGACTTTGAATGGAATGCCATTCCGAGATTTAATTTCTACTGCACCGTGTGGGAAAACATGGGTGATGGATAAAGGTCCTAACCACCTAGACTTTAATTTACCAGGAAATAGTCGAAGTCGTGAATTAAACAATAGAACTTGATCTCCTACTCGAAATTCATTAGGTTTAATATGTTTGTCATGCAAGTTTTTCATTCTTTCCTTATAAATTTCAGAGTTTGAGTATGCATAATTCCTTAATTCGTCTAATTCATTTAATTGACAAAATCGATTTTTACCGGCAAATTCTAAATCAAGGTTTACATTTTTAATTGCCCAGTAAGCCTTGTGAGCTATTTCTACTGGCAAATGACAACTTTTTCCATAGACGAGCTTATATGGGGTTGTACCTATTGTTGTTTTATAAGCAGTTCGAAAAGCCCATAAAGCATCATCTAATTTATCGGCCCATTCTTTTTTATTTAACCCTACGGTTTTTTCAAGTATTCTTTTTAAACATCTATTAGTCACTTCGGCTTGTCCTTTTGTTTGAGGGTGATATGTTGTTGAGACCCAGTGATAGACCCCATATCTTGTTAAAAAAAATTCAAGTTGATGGTTACAAAAATGGGTACCTCTATCACTTATTAATGCTTTAGGTGTGTCAAAACGAGAGAATAATTTTTTTCAGAAATCTTACCACGACTCTTCCATCATTTGTTGGAAGTGACTCAGCCTCGGCCCATTTAGACAAGTAATCTACTGCCACAAGTATATATTTGTTTCCTTTTGACGGTGGGAAAGGTCCCATAAAGTCGAGTCCTCACACATCAAAGATCTCACAAACAAGAATGCCATTTTGTGGCATTTCGTTTTTGGAAGAAATATTACCTGTTCTTTGGCAAACGTCACATGTCTTGACAAGACTTTGGGCGTCTTTGTAAATGGTTGGCCAATAAAATCCTGAATCAAATACCTTTCGTGCGGTACTAGTGGCACCATGGTGTCCTCCGTATGGACCTTCATGACAATGGCGGATAATTCTTCGTGCTTCGCGACCATGTACGCATCGTCGGATGAGTTGGTCGGCACATATTTTGAAAAGATAAGGATCTTCCCAAAAATAGTATTTTACATCAGCAAATAATTTCTTTCTTTGATGATGTGGCCAACCTTTTGCGACTATACCGCTAGCTAGGTAGTTAGCATAGTCGGCGTACCATGGCTCTTCTCTGTATTCCACCATTTCTAGGGACTCCGTTGGAAATTTTTCGTTGATTTGCTCGTCCCTGGTTGCCTCCAAAGCTGGGTCTTCTAGGCCTGAAAGATGATCCGCTGCAGTGTTTTCTGCTCCTCTTTTGTCTTTGATTTCAGTATCAAATTCTTGGAGGAGTAGAATCCACCGAATCAAACGTGGTTTAGCATCCTGTTTCTTGAAGAGATATCGAATGGCTGCATGATCTGTATAGACTATTGTTTTAGAAAGAACAAGATAAGAATGAAATTTATCAAAAGCAAATACCACAGCTAGTAATTCTTTTTCAGTGGTTGTGTAATTCTCTTGCGCATCGTTAAGTGTTTTACTAGCATAATAAATTGGGTGAAAATGCTTTTCTTTTCTTTGTCCCAAGACAGCTCCAACTGCAAAGTCACTTGCATCACACATTGTAGGACCGGTTTGACTCCGTTTCGATTGCTAACCGACTCGTACGACGTGCGGAATCCGTGCACGAGTGAGACCGAACACACGAACAGTAAAATAAACTGTGATTCTTTGATAGATTTGATAGCGTACAAGAACCTGAATCACGTGGACAAGCTTTCTCTATCTAGAATCTCTCTCTAGATCTCTAGCTCTCCAAATGCTCTAAATGGCAAAAGTCCTAATTCTTAAGTCTAATGCTCTATTTATAGGCACAAGGTTATAAGGAGGTTTTCCTTATTTACAATAATGCCACCTTGCCCTTTTTACTAACTATTACATCATAAAGTCTAGTATTTTTTCATTTTCTGCTACGGTTCTGATTGACGGAGGCGATAGACACATATTGCACTAACAGACTCCCCCTTGGATATTGCCGCAGTCAATCTCGTAGCGTTTTATCTTTTCTTTCTCCGAGTCTTCTTGAAAATGTGATATTATCTGCAACCACAGACTCCCTCTTACTCGAACAGAATCCCCGTGGATCTGTCTTCAGGTTTCCGTTGCTCTCTCTCTCGATAGACTCTTCCTTCAAGCTCCCCCTTTCGTCAAGCTTCCGTGCTTTTAGGGATCGACACCTAGCTTTCCATCTACAAGCTCCTACTAACTTTCAGCTTGTCTTTAGACTCCCCCTTAGACTCTGCTCTCGGGATCGTAGTCTAGACTTTTCCTGCAATCACTCATACAACTATAAGTAACAATATTTAAAACTTCCAGATATCGTAATCTGACAATTCAAACTTTCTAAAAATCACTATTCATGAATTTGGCAGTTTCATCGAATCGTATCGGAAACTAGCTCTTATAACAATATAAGCATCCAGATCCCCCACAGTTAATCATCCAAGTCCAAATTAATGACCTTGGAGATATCACAAACTGTTTTTGAATTTTTGATTTTTAAAAAAAACTTCAAGTTTCAAATTAATGAACTTGTTTTATTTTCAGAAACACGATCAGCTTACTTAGATTTTGAAACTCAGCACTCAGACATCAGTTGTCGAAAATAAACCAGAATCAAAAATCTTTTTGTATTTTCTGAAAATATAAAGCAGTAAAGAAATATGTACAAACATATTTACAGTCAATATTTTTGTTTTGAGTATGCGTTAGAGGATCATATCAGTTTCTGACAAATCACAAGTACCGTTGAGCTTAATTTCACTTTAAGAATTAAACAATTCACTTAGATTGTCGATATACTGATCCACTTAAATTTTCATACAAATTCAAACTGATTCAGGATACGAATTAGATGTATTAAGAACTTAAACTCATTCATGTGTCCCACCTCTTGAATATACTCCCGTATCCAGATCCCAATATTCAGTCTTACAGGCAATTATAACACAAATGATATCTGTAAGGGGTTAATAAATTATGAAGAATCATGAGAGCTCAGGTCAGAACCATCGTTCAGCAGAGAGATCATGACTCAACTTGTGGGTGTGTCCCCTTTAGAGGATCTTTTTTACAACAGCATTGCTAATCAATTTTATTGTCTTATCATATATGCTGAGGGTGATGCTGTGTTTCAAGCATATGCGGAAAGTATTATTCGAGGACTAGGTCAGAACTACCGTTCAGCAGAAGTCCCGGAATAATACCCCAGACATCATTGAGTATAAAAACCTGTATATCAGAATACGAAACCTTTCAAATGAGATTTCAGGGGTTACCTATATATCCAAGTAGTGTTCCCCACGAAATAAGCAAGTGTTTGAATTTAGGTTTATATCCCGAAAAAGTTTACTAAGTGTATAAAAACCTACCGACACATCCACAGTGAGATCATTTAACACATTTTGACTTTCCATTTCTTTAGCATACTGTAACTGTCTACTGATGTACTATCATTTCCTCTTTTTACGCAAAAACTCAATTTTTGAATTTTATCATGTTTTTGACTTTTTCAAATTTTCAAATGTTTTTGTATTTTCTAATGACATTACTCCCCCTAAAATGCAAAACCATTTAAAGAAAATTTGACAACCAATACTGATAGCTTTGTCTCGCCATCCATTTTCTGCTTCAAGTGCTCTGATTTGCAGAAAATATAACGTACCCCCATGATTTACAACCCATTGATCTTAACAGTTTGAAAACCGTTTTTCAATCTGATGAAAGTAATCATGTTTGTTCAGCCGTGAGGGTTTCGGCGTATTCAATCAACATACATTCAAAACAATATAAAAAACAACATATTTTTGGTTTTTCAAATTTTACCAAACTAAAAACATATTTTTGGTTTTAAATTTTTCAATTTTTTAGGATTTTGAAAATATTGTTTATTTATGTACAAACATCACTCAAACTAAACTCCCTGTTCAACCAAACCAGGGTCCTGCAACCTCTTCCTGTGCCAGGCTGCTCCAACTATCATTCTCACAATCTTCAGCTTCGTTGAGCACCTGCACATTCAAACTTTATCAATCATTTGAACAATTTAGCCCAGGTCTGTTGTACCTGAGGCATTTTATCACAATAATGTTCATTTAATTTTGGAAACTCTTTGTCATTTAAAACGTTTTCAATTTTGACTTCAACTTTCTCATCTTTTACCGACGTCACTTGTTTCTTAATACTCCACATTTGACCTTCCGGAGTACCTCTTTTGTAAAAAATTGTCTCTTTTTGAACCTTTTGATTTTGAACAACATTTTTAGGTTTCCAAAACTCTTGACGTTTTGTCATATCAATAGATGTTCTCCAACTCTGTGTTGTTCTTAATCTGGGTGTGTGAGAATTCCAGGTCTGTCTTGAATCAAACCTGTTCGGGTTTGATTTCCAATTTTGATTTGAAGCAAACTTGTTTGTATTGTACCTCCAAGTTTGTTTCGAATCAAATCTGGTTGACCTCTGTTTCACATTCTTAGATTGATGTTTTTCAACATCAACAGGCTTTGGATTTGGACACTTTCGAGCAACATGTCCAATTTGATCACATTTAAAACACAATTTCTTTGAAACATCCTTGGCCTGTTGTTGTTTCTTTTTCTTAGCCTCAAACTCCTCATTAGACTGTTGTCCAAATTTGAGTTTTTCCTCTTCTTTCAAACTTTTTCCTTGAACAAAATTCATCTTTTGTTGCAAATTTGGTTTTTTACTTTGATTCCAATTCTGTTTCTTTTTATAACCCAAACCAGCCTTCATGTTTTTCTTCTTAAAACCAGGTTTGTTATAAAAAGATTTATGACCTTTACCAGCAAACTTTGGAATCTCAGACTTCTCAATCTCAACCATTTTGAAAACTTTATCAACCTTTTCTGGAATCACATTCTGAATCGGGAATACAACATCTAAGAATAATTTTTCCGATCCAATCATGGTATAAACCAATCCTTTTGAATCATCATTCAATTTTTTCTCGGATTTTGTGTTTTTCAGATAACCATCATAAAGATTTCCTTCATCTTCATCCTGTGATTCAGACTTACCTTTTGTAGACTCATCTTTCAAAACACTTTCAACAACCTTACTTACCACCTCTGAATCATTAGCATCATTAGATTTGGAGTAAGTCACATCGATACTTTCAGGTAACTGGTCAGCTATGTTCAAACCCTTTGCCACCTTTTCCTCATCATAAAAAGTATAATTGTTTCTCAATGGTGGTGGTACCTGATGAAACTCTGAACCAATACCCTTTTTGCAATTTTCAGTATCTTTGTCATCTGGTGTGATGTTGAAAATGCGTTCAAGAATGTACGAAGAGTTATGATAACTTTGAAGTTTGGTAACAACCTTTTCTTTTTCAGCCAAGACTTGTTTAAGATTTGCAATTTCATCAACACAGTTGTTCAATTCAATTTGCTTTTCTTTAAACTTTCTTTCATACATTTCTTTAGTGACTAAAGTTTCTGACAATCTTTGATCAAAACTTTTGACTTGGCTCTTCAAAGTATCATAAGCTTCTTGTACTCTCTGACTCGACCACTTTAAAGAATCATACTGTTTTTGTAAATCTTGAAATTTAGATTCTTTTTCAACACAATCGACACATTTTGCTGAACACAGTTGTCTATACACATCATTATCTTTTTCAAGATCTTGACACTTCTGTGTTAGCTTTTCGACTTTTAATTTCAACATTTCTTCTGTTTCAACCATTTCTTTACATTTTATTTTGAAAACATTTTCAAATTTGGTTGCTTCAATTTCTTTAACTTTGATGATGTCATCTTTTTTAGTACAGGCTTTGCACATTTCTATGCAATTCCTGCACTTGTTTTCATTTTCATCAATCAATTCAAAATTCGGTAAATCAGAAGATTTTCTAACCTCAGTAGCATTCAGCACCAGTTCTTCTGTTTCAGCTTTCTGATCTTGCTCTTTGTTCTCCACTTTTTCTTCTTTCTGAGCTTCTTCATTCTTCTGTTCTTCTTCAGCTTTCTGTTCCTCTTCAGCAGCAATCTTTACAACATTCTTTACTTCTTCAATCATCTTCTTCAATTCTTCTTCTTTTCTCTTCTTCATTTCTACCACCTTCGGTAGACTTGCTTCACAAACCTCTCTTATCTTCTTCTCCAGATCAGGCAGATATGCTTTATCAGATAACCTTCGTGTGTTGAAAGTAGCCTGCCTTGGAACCAAATTTATTACAGCTTCGAAATCCACCTTTGATGGGTCAACAACTGGATTACCCCGTGGATCCATGTAACATTCTAACTCTTCATTCCATCGTTTTGCTCTCTGGGCTTCTTTGAATGGTTCATTTAATTTTTCGATTTCCCATCTTGCATAGTCTGCTTTCCAATATCTATCAGGATCAGCATTCGCCACAAATGCATATCCAACTGCATCTTCTTCAGGGCAAACCTGACTCCAGTCGTAACCTTCATCATCATATATAACTGCAAGAGCCCTTGATTTTTCTTCAGGCTGTTTCAATCTTGGAGGCTCAGACTTGTTCTGATGGTAAATTGCTTTCTTGTAATAATCTTCGTTGAATGGATTTTCAGAATCATGATCAGCATACGCATTTCTGCACTCGCGCTTGAAGTGACCTCTTTGTTTGCATTTGAAACATGTCACCTTAGATTTATCAAATCCCAGTTTGGTAGATGGTCCACCAATTGACTTTCTCCCCGTGATCTCTATGAACCTCTGTGCCCAACGAACTGCACTGGCCATGCACCATCTTATATCCATAAGTTCCATCTCCTCGGGGTCTAATTGATCATAATCTTCTTTAGTCAAATTGGTATTGCCAATCTTCCCTGCAACGAGGCTTTCATACGATTCAAGTACAGATGCCAAGAAAACCATCTGTTGTTTTGCCGATTCTTCGCTGAAATTCTGCCCATTCTTCAGATCCACTGCGATATTACACTGAAACAAATTCTTTGAAGCTGATTGGTTTGAAGTGTCTGAAGAAGATCCACTGTGAAAACCACTGTGAAGACTTTCATTATTCACTGAACTTGAACTTTCTGCAGAAAATGCTGTTCTTGGAGACCCAGCCTGCGGTACATTTCCTCTGTAGTAAAGCTCTACATTTTGCTGATAAGCTGGATTGTTGAATTTAGATCTCTTTATCTCCAACTCATGACTTTCAAGTCTTTCGATCAGTAAATCCACTTTTAAATCTTCAGGCTTGATTGTGTTCTTCAACATTAAAGCGAAGTATTGCCACTCTTGATCATTTGGCAATGAATCAAACAGTTTATCCACCAGCTCCTCTTCAGAAGGTAAAATTTCATGTCTAATCAGCTCCATTTTCAGATATCCGAATCTCTCGATCATTTTACAAACAGATTCATTTTTCATACAACTGAATAAATCAAACTCTTTGCGCAACAATTTCTTTTTGTTTTTGACAATTTCATTACTTCCTACACACTTTTTCCCTAACGCTTCCCACAAACTTTTTGAAGTTTTCTCTTGTTCAAGTAACGAAATAATATCCTCTCTCACTGACTGTTTGATTAATGTGATCATTTTAGATTCAGCCACAACATTTTTTACATCTATGTCTGAGAAATCTTTTGGATCTATTAACTCTCCTCCCTCTTTTACTGGTTCAGTGTATCCATCTGTCATTTTTATCCAACTTTCAGGAGCGAAAGCTTTTACCCAACCCTCAAATCTGTTTTTCCACCAGTGATAGTCTTCAACTTTCATTAGCTTTGGTGGCTTCTGTTGGCTTCCGTACATGTTCTCAAACTTCAAATTCTCGGAAATCTCTCTTGAATATTCTTTCATCTCAGATCTTCTATCTGACGATTCGGAAGTGAACGCGTTGTAGAAAGTATTGTAGAATTCTTCACCGTTGTTTGACATCTTCAATTACCTAATACTATCACATGAGCGGATCACAAATGATCTTTGGAGCGGACCAGAAAGATGTGTTGTTCAAGCGAACCGGACGAGCGAACCAGCAACCAAAACTGCCATTTTGAGCGGACCAGAACTAAAAACAGGAGCGAACCAGCATTACTTGTACGTTGGAGCGGACCAGAAACGCGAACCTGCAATTTTGACAGCGAAATCGAACTGAAAATCTTAGATTTCTCCTAAACGGTTAGGAATTTTGATCTGAAACTTGGTAGGGTTATAGATCAGGTATATATGCACAACATATCAAAAAATCAGACGATTTAGACCATAAAAACCCGTTCAATTTGATGAATTTCAGTAAAAACATGATAAAAGTGAAAAAAATGAAGAAATAGATGAAATCCGGATCTGAAATCGATGAAATCATGAGCGGAAATGTGTGTTGGATCAGTGCAATCGAGCTCCTGCTCTGATACCACTTGTAGGACCGGTTTGACTCTGTTTCGATTGCTAACCGACTCGTACGACGTGCGGAATCCGTGCACGAGTGAGACCGAACACACGAACAGTAAAATAAACTGTGATTCTTTGATAGATTTGATAGCGTACAAGAACCTGAATCACGTGGACAAGCTTTCTCTCTCTAGAATCTCTCTCTAGATCTCTAGCTCTCCAAATGCTCTAAATGGCAAAAGTTCTAATTCTTAAGTCTAATGCTCTATTTATAGGCACAAGGTTATAAGGAGGTTTTCCTTATTTACAATAATGCCACCTTGCCCTTTTTACTAACTATTACATCATAAAGTCTAGTATTTTTTCATTTTCTGCTACGGTTCTGATTGACGGAGGCGATAGACACATATTGCACTAACACACATGATTTTGAAAGGAAATTTCTAATCAGGCGCTATCATGATAGGTGCATTGACCAACATTTCCTTTAGGGTAATCATTGTCAAAGATGAAAGGGGCATCTTTTTCAAGTAATTTTGTTAAAGGCCTTGAGATTTTTGAAAAGTCTTTGATAAACCGCCTATAAAATCCGGCATGCCCTAAGAAACTTCTGAAAGCTCTAACGGAGGATGGGGTGGTAATCGAGAAATAGTGTCTATTTTGGCTCGATCAACCTCCATTCCTTCGCTCGAGATTTTGTGACTGAGTACTATTCCCCCTGTTACCATGAAATGGCATTTTTCCCAATTAAGGGCGAGGTTAGTTTCCTCACATCGGGATAGTTTTCGTTCAAGGTTATCGAGGCATTGGTCGTATGAATCCCCAAAGATAGAAAAGTCGTCCATGAAGACTTCCATTGTCTTTTCTATCATGTCATGGAAAATGGCCACCATGCAACGTTGAAATGTTGCGGGGGCATTACATAGACCAAATGGCATGCGTCGATAAGCAAAAGTTCTGTTGGACCGTTTGCGTGACCCTAAACGTCAGTAAAAGTAGTTGATCTCAGTTTACAAAGGCGGAATCAAAGTAAACCAAGTCACAAACAGCTTGTATCCTTTTAACTTCCTTTCTATTATTGATTGCGAGACTTTACAATGAATTCTGATGAAATTTTGACAGCACCTTGCCTCTCACACTATGACCTCTGTTAGCTTCAAATGACACACACACCAACTATATATAGGCTTGGCCAGTTAGCTTGAAATGACTCATCAGTTTCAAGCTGACAAGCAATAACCAGTTTCAAGCTAACAAGCAAGAACCAGTTTCAAGCTGACAAGCAAGAACCAGTTTGAAGCTAACAAACGCACTTTTACATGTAAACCCTAATTCTAACCATCTAGACCTAAGACTTGATTAAAACGTAGTCAACAGACATTTAGTGCACCAACAGACTCCCCCTTGGATGTTGATGAAGTCTTCGGCGTCAAGTCTTTAGTCTTTGTCTCTTTCCAAATTTGTCTAACAATGCAAGCATCCTATCAATCTTTATCTTCTTTGATCAGCTTCTATCTTCAAATGTTATACCAGGATCTATCTATGGCTCTCTCTTTCTTCAGGCTCCCCCTTTCGTCAAGCTTCTGTGCTTTAGGGATCGTCACCTTGCTTTTCGGTTTACAAACTCCCCCTTGCTTTGAGCTTGTCTTCAGACTCCCCCTTAGACTCAACTTCTGGGATCGTAGTCTGGATTCTTACCTGCAATCACTCGTACATTCATAAGTAACAACATTTTAGACTACCAGGAATCGTAACCTGGCAATTCAACCTTCTAAATCACTCCTCCTATCAACAATCTTTACAGATATGGCAATGTGAAGTATCCAAAATCCCTCACAGTTAATCATCCAAGTCCAAACTAATGACCTTGGAGATATCACAAACTGTTTTTTTTTTTTATTTTTTATAAAAAGTTTCAAGTTTCAAATTAATGAACTTGTTTTATTTTCAGAAACACACTCAGCTTACTTAGATTTTGAAACTCAGCACTCAGACATCGGTTGTCGAAAATAAAGCAGTAAAGAAATATGTACAAACATATTTACAGACAATATTTTTGTTTGAGTATGCGTCAGAGGATCATATCAGTTTTTGACAAGTCACAAGTACCGTTGAGCTTAGTTACACATTAAGAATTAAACAATTCACTTAGATTGTCGATATACTGATCCACTTAAATTTTCATACAAATTTCAACTGATTCAGGATACGAATTAGATGTTTTAAAGAACTTAAATTCATTCATGTATCCCACCTCTTGAATATACTCCCGTATCCAGATCTCAATATTCAGTCTTACAGGTAAGTATAACACAAATGATATCTGTAAGGGAATAAATTATGATCGAAACCGTGAGAGCTCAGGTCAGAACTACCGTTCAGCAGAGAGATCACGACTCGACTTGGGTGTGTCCCCTTTAGAAGATCTTTTTTTACAATAGCATTGCTAAGCAATTTTATTGTCTTATCATGTATGCTGAGGGTGATGCTATGTTTCAAGCATTACAGAAAGTATTATTCGAGGACTAGGTCAAAACTTCCATTCAGCAGAAGTCCCGGAATAATACCCCAGATATCACTGAGTATAAAGACCTAGTATCTCAGAAAGAGGGGTCCTTCAAACGAGATTTCAGGGGTTACCTATATATCCAAGTAGTGTTCCCCACGAAATAAGCAAGTTTGAATTTAGGTTTATATCCCGAAAAAAGTTTACTAAATGTATAAAAACCTATCGGCATATCATCAGTGAGACCGTTTAACGCTATATAATCATTACATTTCTTTAGCATACCGTAACTGTCTACTGATATACTATCATTTCCTCTTTTTACGCAAAAACTCAATTTTTCAAATTTTATCATGTTTTTGGCTTTTTCAAATTTTCAAATGTTTTTGTATTTTCTAACAATATTACTCCCCCTAAAATGCAAAATCATTTAAAGAACATTTGACAACCAATACTGATAGCTTTGTCTCGCCATCCATTTTTTGCTAAAAGTGCTCTGATTTGCAGAAAATCTAATATAAAGTACCAACAATTACCCCCATGATTTACAACCCATTGATTTT
>JARYGA010018989.1:0-40276 GCA_030545235.1 Helianthus tuberosus
AAGGGTTAGTTTTATGCCACATTTGATGTAATTTATATGTTGCATTTTGCGCACATCACTATCGGTTGTAAATTTGTAAAAATATAAACTTTTTAGAACTTGTTATTCCCAAATTAAACCAAGACAAGTAAAAAATGAAAATTTTTGAAAAAAATTTGGGGTGATTAGCGGTTCCAATAGAGTTTTGTGTAAGGCTTGTTATTAGGACTTGCAAAATTCAAGGTTTTAGCATCTCCCCCACACTTAAATTACACATTGTCCTCAATGTGTCCCAAAAATAAGTTTTTAGGTTGATTGAATGTGTAAAAATGGGTTACAAACAAGTTTTTATGTTACTGGGCAACTGAACACGGGGTGTGGTGGACTGAGCATCGCCCTGTGGTCAGACTGCCAGTAACAAAAAGTTACAGAAGGTTGACCACGGGGCGTGCCCAGTGGACACGGGGCCGTGGTCAGTTACCTGTTAGAAAATTTTTCTGCAGAACCCTGGGCACAGGGGCGTGTTGGGTGGCCACGGCCCCGTGCTGCACATGCTGAAATGATGGAAAAGTGGACGGAAGACTCTGTTCTCATGCATGGGGTGCGGTTTTAATGTCCCTTTGGCAATATCCACCTTTTCGAGTGTGATTTATTCCTGAAAAGTAAGACTAAACAAGAAAACATAAAAGTTAAACTAATCTAAAACTAAGGATAGTTCCGCGGAATACCTCCGTGGTGAGCCACGTTTATAAGGGTCCTTGGCTAGACCCACCTTATCGGGTGGTTCTGGCTCATCTTCAATTAGTGGGTCGTCATTGCCAATTGGATATTTCATTGATTTTTCAAGATCGACATACCTTTTATAGGCCCCTAATTGAATGGGTAGGTTGTTTTGCTTCTGATTGATCAATGCTTTAAGGGTTTTCACAAAAGGTTGTCCCAACACAAGTGGAGCATCATCAAGAATGACGAAGTCGGTTGGCACTACCGTTTGATTTGCTTAGACTAACACATCTTCAACTATTCCCATTGATTTTATTATTTTCCGATTGAAAGAAAAAATGGGTATTTGAAGTGGAGAAAAATCACCTATACTTAATTTTTCGAAAATATAGTTTGGCATTATATTAACACAAAGATCTTTATCAATTGTAATATTACTAATAAAGGAATTTTGAAAGAAACATGGAACCGGTGTAATGTTAATTTCAAATGGATCATCTTTTTTTAGCATAGTTTGATCATTTGTTAACTTAATGCTTACCATTTCGTCAATTTTAGTGCTAGTGTTTAACTCTTTTAAAAACTTAGCATGAGTAGGTACTAAACAATGGTTTTCGAAAGAAGGTGTTAAGAGATTAATTTCTTGAAAATTAGACTCTTCTTGAATTTTAACGTTGTCGGACTCACCTTTTTCGTCGTTTAGTTCATGTGTCGGTTTTTCACTTACTTGTTCTTCCATTTTTACCTCTTCAACTATCACTTCTTTAGTACATATTACTTCTTCCCTTGCGCGGGATTCCTCTTCCGTAGCGCGGGCTTCTTTTATATAGCGCTCGATAGTTTTAAGGTGTTCTATTATCTTTTCGGCTACGGGTGAGATAGTTGGTGGTTCGTCGAAGTGAGCGGAATAAGGATCCTCAAAGCTTGAGTTCGGAAGTTCGATCCTTGGTTCCTCATAATATTCATATGAGGTAGATGGTTCATACCATTGTTCCTCATTGTAAGTATATGGTGGATAAGGGTCGTAACTTGGTTCTTCATAATACTCATATGAGGTGGGTTGTTCACGTCATGGTTCCTAATAGTAAGTATATGAAGGTGAAGGCTCATACCTTGGTTCCTCAAAGTATGAGTATGAAGGCTCTTACCTTGGTTCATCAAGATATGAGTATGAGGGAGAAGGTTCATACCTTGGCTCTTCATAGTATGTGTATGAAGTTGTTGGCTCGTACCGGGGCTCCTCATAGTAAGTGTATGAAGGGGATGGTTCAAAGAGGTCACAATATTGTACCAAATGAGGATTACCACAAATGGTATAATACTCTTCTTCATAATCATCCTCGTCATAGTGGTAGTTGTAATCTCCTGAGTATTGATCCATAAGAATCACTCAGTAGACCACAACAAAGTCTTGGGACCAGAAAACAAAAATAAAAACGGAAACAGAGAGTGAGCACGGCCCCGTGTTCAATGAGCACGGCCCCGTGGTCAGGTTCTGTATCTGGGCGTTTTGAAAAATGTGACTGGTTTTGTGCAGCACGGGGGCGTGTTCAGTGAGCACGACCCCGTGTTAAGACTCTGTATCTGGGAGTTTGGTAATTTTTATGCAGAACGGGGGCGTGTTTAGTGAGAACGGCCCCGTGTTCAGACTACTGTAATGCAAAAACTACCTAAAAATGTAAAAATGTGCGCAGTTTTTAAAAAGGTTTTGAAAAACGATTAGGCTGTCGATTTTAAGCTTTCTTAAAATCCTTGTGTCCCCGGCAACGGCGCCAAAAACTTGGTTTGTGTAAGGTGTGTTATGATTTTTATTGATATTTTAAGCCCATTTTACACATTAGTCAAGTTTTAAATTTATAAAAGACGATATTCTACTAACACTAAAAACACACATGGGCAAGTGCACCCATCGTGAGCGTAGTATAGCGTTGGTAAGATACCTAGGTTGTTCAAGGACACAAGAGCTTTTAATACCGGTTTATCCTCAACGTCTAATCAAACTAAATTTTTTGAGAAAATATTTTTAAACATAAAAACTAAAAATTAAAAATGCTGAAATAAAAATAAAATAGATAGACAAGATGAATCACTTGGATCTAACACGCCTTTAATGTACCCTTTGATGATTTCCGCAGTTTGAACTTTTTAAGAGATTATCTTAGTTATAGTAGTAGGCCCCTATTTTGAAGGAGACGTTACCCTCAACCCAGTGGTTTGAGTCAGCAAGGATACAATCCCAAAGGGTCAGAATATTGTAAGATAATTAATTAAGTTATTAATGCGAAAAGTGGTAGGCCCATCTTTTGAAGGTGACATTACCCTTGGCTAAGTGGTTTGAGTCAGCAGGGATACAATCCCAAGTAGCCGGTTTAATGTATTAATAGTAGTTTACATATGAGGGGATCAAGCCATTCGCACCCCCGCCATCCAATACCAGTGGGTGTTGAAGGAGGTCCTAGTAAGTTTTACCTAGGTCCTTGCAGGATCTATACACTAAACAAGGTAAGAACCTTACCAAACCATTCCCTTAACCCTCGACTAGGTAGACAACATATCTCTATATAGACCGTAGAGATATGAATGGTGAAAATCTTTTACTTTATATAGACAGTAAAGTAATGCCAAGACACCATAGACAAATGATAAGGAAGTTTCACCTTCAACATAAGAAACTAGTTATTAAAGTCATTAATACAAAACCAAATAAAAAGTGCAAAAAGATTAAAAATCAAAAGTAATACATTAAATGCTTGTCTTCACCAAGTGATGTAAGAGACTTAGCCAAACATGGCCTTTGATTGACAAGATCTCTTACGATCAATCTTGGATCCCGAGACTACTACACACACTCTAAGGTGGATGATGGATGATGGTGGTGGATGTGGGTGTTGTAGTGGTGGTGGAGTGGTGGCAAAGTGGGAGAGAGGTGGTTTGCCACGGGATGCCTTTGAAATGAACCAAGCACCTCCATTTATAGCCTGAACATAACTTTGGCCACGGCCCAGTGCCCGCTGGGCACGACCCCGTGGTCAGCATTTTCTATTCCTTCATTAATTGCAAGTGTCAGCAGAGGGCCCAACACGCCCCGTGGTGAGCTAGGCACAGCCCCGTGGTCAGTACCGTATCTGTACAATCAAGATTTGGCAAGATTCTGCGTATCTTTGCGTTGACAACGCCCCGTGGTGAGCTGGGCACGGCCCCGTGGTGGGCGTAGAAGCTTCTACAGGTTTTGTCTTCTTGTCAGGGCTGACCACGCCCCGTGGTGAGCTGGGCACGGCCCCGTGGTAAAGCCCTAACCCGGTAAAGCCCAGTTCGTAACCATAACCCGTTGTGTTAATTTGATGCGTCAGTCTCACACTTTAGGGCCTAACAATCTCCCCCTAGACTGATGCCATCAAATTGTCTTCATAACATGAAATCATCAATGTCTTCAACGAAGTCTATGGTCGTCGCTATGCTGCAGATGTTGTGGAAGTTCTTGACTTCTGAACTCTCAGCACTGGGTCTCTTTCTTCAGCTCTTGTGGTTAGCTTCATATCAGGATCTCGATCAGCTTTGCTTGAAAATCTTTGTCAAAAAGAATGTGAGAGGAGGATTCTCAACAGCTCTTTTCTTCTTCAGTCTTTTTCTTTCAAGCAAGTTCACAGTACTTCTTCAAATGTACTTTCACTGTCAGACGGCGTTTCGTATCCGATTCTTCTGACTCAGGTACATCTTGTTGTTGTGCTGCTTCAGGCTTCTTCAGCAACTAACAGCATCTCAATCTTCATCAACCCCTGTTCTTGAATGAAATCAAGTTCTGCACATGCTCACAAACTCATAAGCAAACATTTCTTATGCGACAGAGAGAGTACCATATGAACACTAGGTACATCCAAGTACTTGTACTCGAATTTCACATTTTAAATTCTTTCAATCCTTTTTATGATTAGTCAAATCTTCAAGAACGGTTACATTTTTTTAATTTTAAGAAAAACAAATAAGCACTCTATTTTTGGATTTTTGATTTTATAGAAAAACAAGACACTATTTTTGTATTTTTGTATTTTTTTAATTTTTTTATTTTAAGAGCAAGAAACAAATATGAACTCAAAATATAAACAACTACCATAATATACAATTACAATTGCAATGGGATCAAAATTCATTCTCAGGCAGACTAAGGAACACTTTTCAGTACGAGCCTAATCAACTGGTCTATGCGTTTGCCAATATATTTGTCCACTTAAACTTTAACGCTCAACTTTCAATTTTTCAACTTCGTGATATGCTTAAGGTAATATTATACTATTATACCCGTGTGTCCCATTCCAAGGCATACCCCCGCGATCAAGGTAAGCACAACGATACATCGTAACAGGTGAGTATATTGATGTTATCCTTTTTGATTTACAACGTTAGACCATTGGTGACAGGTCAGTACTTTCGTACAGCAGAGCGACCAATGATTTTGTCCAACGAGGATGAGGCAAATAACGTAATTGGCAGGGATCAAATCACGAGGTTTCGGGCTTAACCACACTTATCAACACTGATCTACTACTGAATGATCTAGACGATTGCCAGTATATTTGTCCTCCTAAACTCATCTCCCTAGACCTTTTCCATATGACTGCCTGTTACTAATATTTATCATGTTTTGATGTTTCAACAATGATCACCCAAACAAATACTAATCAATTCCCGGAATTATATACAGCACACTCTATCATGCAAGTAGCTTCCCTACCACATATTTCACAAGTCCAATCCAGATCTCTGAAATCTTAACTGGGAATAGATTGAGAAGAGAACAGAATAGATCTTAAGCAGAGATGGTATAATATACAGATCAAATGAGTTTTTCTCAGTTTGATATAGGTTTATTGGGTTTCTTTTGGGCACTTGAGGGCCTCTTTCGGGTGTTTAATTGATCTACAGCGCGACAACGTACAACTAGGTCAGCATGTATCTGGATGCAGCAGAAGCTGACGTTGCCTAGCACCTCCAGGTCAGCATATATCTGGTTGCAGCAGAGGAGGTACACGAGTTTTTCAGAGAAGATTTCAGAGTCAGACCAAAATTGTGTGTATCGGGACAACATACAGACATTCAAATAGAAATGAACTAATTCCAAGTGATTTTCTTTCCTGAGGTCATATACTATTTCAGTTCTGAACAGAAACAACCAATGTTTCCAGTCTTAAGGATAGAGCCTACCAACATATCATACTAGAGTCAAACTATTTCGATACTGGTCTTACATGAGTCAGCCCTAGACCATAATGTGAAAATTCATTTACGGAAGGACAGCCAAGATATCCCCGGATGATTCAACAACATAAAGACCCGAAACCTCAGATGTTGGCTATCTATCAACACAAGATTTAAGACCATAAAATCATACGCCGTTGGTATGTTACCCACATGGTACATAGTTCGTTATGTTTATATCACTTAGTATCTTTTATCATTTTGAGCGTCAAGCCTATCGACATATCGCAGTAGATCCTAGTCTTTTCAGCTATGGCACCTTACATGTGTTAATCAAAACCCTTTAACACAAACATTTATTTCACTTCCCATATCATGCAATATATCTTTTTGGCTTTTTCATTTTCTAATGTTTTTCTATTTTTCTCATTTTCTCCCCCTAAAACAATGCATATATATACAACAAACTCTTTTTGTATTTTTCTTTTCTGAGTTTTCTCCCCCTAAAACTCTATATCTATCTATATGTTCCTCTCCCCCCCTAAATTTGTGCATAAATCTTGTATTTTTGCGCAAATTTACCATTTACTAGGGAAAGGACACTTTATATACAAAGTAATGAACTAGAAAAGAAAATATTTTTGCTTAACCGTTCTGTCATCAGATTGAAGACTAATCAAAATTCAAATCAAAGTACTGAATTTAAGCGGTACCTTTTGCTGATCTTATCTTACTTCTCTAATCTCCTCCAAAGGAAACATATCATCTGTTGCAAAAATTTGAAATTTTTGCAACAGTGAAATGTTACCCGTTTTTATCTCTGGAACAACCGCTATCAACATTCCAGAGATTGTCAACAGCTCCTCCTTAGTTGTTCCTGAAAGGTAAGGAGATTAGTAAGACATGGGTACCCAGGCCATCGTGGTCCTGGGTTTACCTGAAGCATCAAAATAAGACACTTCTTTTAAACATAGATCCCCTTTGGTTTCAAGGATTGGAAACATTGCTGCTTTGGATTTGGGTTTCCAAATCTGTTTCGGTTTAACAAACGTGTTCGTTGCCTTCAGTTGAGCAACTTTAGCTGATTCAGTTTTACAAAGACATTTTTGTTCTTGAACAGCCTTGCATTTGTTTTTAGCAGCGTTCCAATCCCCATCAGAAGGTTTAACCTTGGGATTCACATTCTTCATTGCCTTAGGTGATGAAACCTTCATTGGCTTAGAATGGTAGTTATCCTTAGGTGTAACCCTCTGATTTTGAGCATAATACTGTTCATGGGGATGATTTGTGCAGTTCCGAGCAATGTGACCAGCAATGCCGCAATTGAAGCATGTTTGTCTCTTCACGTAGAAGGCATTCTGATCATCTTGTGTAGCTCTTGTAGGCCCTGAAGGATGAAGTGGTCCTTTTTGTGCTTGTTTTCCTTGCACATTTCTTGCAAACGAGGATGACTTTGGATGTCTGTACTTGTCGTTTGCTGGGGCCTTCTGTGGTGGAGATTTCTTTTGATTCTTCTTGTTTTGTTTAGACTGCAAGTCTTGTTCAGAAATCTCACCAGTCTTTTCGAAAGCTTTGTTAGCATAGTCAAATGCATATTTCTCACATTTGCCATTACTGACTGGCTTAACAAAAGTATTTTTCACATTAGGAGCCTTTTGCGGACTATTGCTGCCCTTTGAGGACTGTGGAGAGCCTGATCATCTCTGATGTTTTGGCTTCTTATTTTCGCGTCCTTTACCTGCTCGTTTCGGCTCTTGTTGCTTGATCTGAACCTTTTCATTACTAACAGAAGGTTCAGATTGTTCAGCTTGCGCACTTGGAGCCTTGTTCACATCATTCTTCACTTCTTCCTTCACATCGTCAGCTTTGACAGAATCGGAGAATTCTGGTTTATCAGATGAAATACCAGAAACTTCAGTATAAACTTCAGCTGAATCATTAGACGAATTATCAGCACAAGACGGTTCTGCACATGACACCTTTGAGTTGCATTCACTAGTATCAACTGATTCCAATTTCTCAGAATCAGCTGCTTTAGGTGATTCCCATTTGGAATCAGATGGTTCAGCTGACTCATTCGTTTCATTTGCCGATTTAGTCTCTGTTACACAAGCATCAACGTTTTCACCCGAACCATCAGGCCTGAAATTAATCACAGAGTGAAAAAACGAGCTAAAAATGCCACACACATGAGAATTTGATGCTTGTTCATCTCCAACGACATTTTCAACCTTTACTTCAACTACTTCATCTGCACATGTAGACGAAGCATTAGAATCAAAAGTGCCTTTAGAAATAAAGTTCATTGAAGGAGTTGGTCGTTTATTATCAACAGAGTTGCTGTTGAATGATAACTTGTCAATTTTTGGACCGTAAGCCATCTTGTCCTCATTCATCATCTCCTCCTCAGTCATAGGTAAGTAAGTATAATTGTCATTATAATTGTCATTATAAGTATTTTTATTTTGACTAACACACACTTTTTCCAACATTAGTACTAAAAAAGGGTTAGTTTTATGCCTCATTTGATGTAATTTATATGTTGCATTTTACACAAATCAACACACTACAACATGCTTTGCAGGTCGTTAGGTACATTGAAGGAGCTTGCATAGGGAAATGTCCTTAGGTTCTTATTAAACATTGATGAAATTTAAATTATTATTTGGGTTTTCAGACTTAATGCTTCCGCTGTTAACTTAGACTTTGTGTGTTCAAATATACTCCCAAGAATAAGTGATATCAGTTTCACGTGGTTTCGAGATCGTTATGTATTATTTCAAGATTACGGATTAAAAGTGTCAATGTTTAGAAACTTATGATATCGATGATCGTTTAACGAAACCGGGCCTAACGGAGTTTGGTTATACTCCCATGATCCTCTACAAACTAACTACAAGGGCCTTTTATGCCAAAAATGAAGTTAAATAAAGTTACAAAGGACCAGGGACTGAAACTGCCAAATTCGAAACAATTTTAACCTGAAAACAAGGTTGTCGCGGGGCGCGTAGACCCCCTTAAGTCCTACGCGGCCCGCGAAAAAGTGCCAGTTCTGCAAAATATTGACAGCTGCTAGTTGAAGCCAGTTCCACCGCCTTAAACACTCCAAATTCGATTTTAGGAGCTGGTTGACGATTTTAATTTACCACTAGGACACATGTAAACATCTGGGATCATCCCATAACACCTGTATTGATCTTTGATCATGCCATTCAAGTATAAATAGGCCTTCTCATGCACTAGTTCATTTGCTCATATCACTCATATCTTCTCTACTCTCTCATCTGGTGATTCCTGATCAAAAAGGGAGCTTACTCTTGTAGAAAAGATAGCTAGGACCCTTTGTAAGTGTCTTAGCCCCCTCTTTAGTTCAGTTTTTAATTTAAAAACTGAAAAGTCAAAGTTATCGTAATCTGACTTTGACCTTCGGTTTAAACTCAAATGGTCCA
Source organism: Helianthus tuberosus (assembly GCA_030545235.1). Lineage (NCBI taxonomy): Eukaryota > Viridiplantae > Streptophyta > Magnoliopsida > Asterales > Asteraceae > Helianthus > Helianthus tuberosus. The sequence continues at coordinate 9,345 of JARYGA010018989.1, forward strand.
GCCACTGTTCGAAATGAATGTGGTTATGTGACCATAATTAGGCAGGTGATTAACCCTTAAAAGGGCCACCTCCTAATTATTTCATTTGCTTAGTTAATTGTCGGGTCAAACTGTTTAGTTAAAAAGTCAAACTTGACAGAATTATAAATAATAATTAAAACTAATAATACAGAGGATATAAATTAAATTTTAACACTCTAATAACTTAGTAATTAATATTAGAACACGATCAAACAGGTTCAACCCGACAATTCTAAGTTTAAGGTCGGTTCGCAACCGAAAGTCGCAAAAGCTTGACTTTTGCTTTGACTTTCAGTTCTGACCCAATTGAGCTTAATTCATCCATGTTTTAAGCTTCCATTAGAACCATATTCTGTTGTAGTATAACCCTCTGGAGTTATATTACCTGGTCATTTGCATATTGGATTATATGCTAGTTTCCGTTAATATGCTTATAAATGCCCATTTTGCCCTTATATCATATAAATTAGAATTTTGAAAATGTGAAAGGACAAAAACCTTTGTTACTGATATACAAGTATGTCCAAGAAGTTTAACTTCAATTTCTGGTCTCAAAATAAAGTTATGCAAGATATCGTAAATTGAAACTTTTTATTAATTAGATTACGCTATCTTGCATAAGGCATGTTTAAAAATGGATTTTGACCCAAAACTCATTACCTACTGTTAAGATATTATTTTTAGGGATTTTTAGGATTTTTGGTCAGATTATAAACTAACCATATCATTGAGTTCTTGTATAATTCGGTAAATGACGATAATACCCTTTTTATGCATAAAATGAGATTAACATATGATTTGAATGCCAAACCTTTTCCTACTGATATTATATACTAAATAAAATATTTTTCACACTTAAGACTGATCAAAATCTCAGATTTCTATAAACATCTTAATTATCGTCAATTAGCGATTTTTACGACAATTAAGTACATAGTATGGTTTAAAACCATATTAAACACCTAAGACTTGTTACCTACTGAATTTCTAAATAAATTTTAATATTATTATAGTAGGTATAAGTCATGAACTCAGACTTCCAAAAATGTCCTTAAAAGCATATGTGAAATGACCAAAATACCCTTTCGGGGCATAGCTTGGCCATAAATATTAAACCCCACATATGTATGATATCTTACTGATTTAACTTGATAAAATAAATATTTTTTACTGAATGTTTTAGACCAGAACCTCAGTTTACTATAAAATCTCTTTTATAAACATTAAAATGACCAAAATGCCCATACGGGACTTAAATTGGTTTTAAATACTTTTTGGGCATATATGTTAACATCTGTAACATCCCTATTTTTATATAAGAATTATAGGTTTGGTTAAATTTATTAACCACTAGTAATTAGTAACTAGTTTATTTTAATATAAATATTCAACCCAAATAGTTTTAAAACACTATTTTATATAGTTGGTTGAAATATTATGTTAATTGGCCTGTATAATGGTGACCTTTCTAATAAAATAAAAGTCTATAAAAACTTATATTATTAGACAGGTATATTACGGGTAAGTTAAATGTTAGAAATATAAAGTAACTAGACATGCCTAAGAATCATATAATAATTAAATACATTGTATTTTGAACCTATTCTGTTTTCAATAAAACTTGGTTCAAAATATAGACAAAAATATACTCGTTCTAAAGACGCCAAATGAATAAAATAGTTAAATTAATTATATTTTAGAAGTTATACACGCCAAATGAATAAAATAGTTAAATTAATTATATATATATATATACTTCCTAGCAATAAAGCCATGCCCCATTTTAATTATTTTAACTCCCGATCACCGCTACCCTTTCCAATTAATCTGAGCCTCGTAACGTATGTCAGGGCTCTGCCCGACTAAGTTATTAGAATTCGGTCTCGGAACACTGGGACAAGGTTGAATTAGGGGTACCACACTTAACACAAGTACATTATATATTTTTAAATAGCTCAAAAGATTATACCTAAAATTTATACCAGGAGACTTTCTAGTTGAACCCTAAAGTTACAAAGTGGGTCCATTTTCTTTTCTCACTGTTTTATTTCCTTTTGTCCCAAATCATAACAACTCTCGTCAAAAGTTCTATTTATTATTTTTAGTTGTCCAATAGGAAACCCTAATTGAGACACCCAAGTAATCCTGCACAATCCCTAAAATTTTCATAATAAACAGAATCAGGATCAGGGCCCTAAAACTCAGGGGGGTATTCCCTACTCAACGATTATCCTTATAATTCGTTGTAAAATACGAAATTCTTCGATCTGTCGACTCAGCAAGCCTACACACACACACGTGGCAAGCCTATAAACTATTCGTGTCCCTTACGGACCGTAAGGGATGAGGCTTACGGTCCGTAAGCGGTGTCAATTTTGTGTATAAATAGCAAAGTCTGGGACTTGATTTCTGGCACTAAAACGACGAAGAAATTTGTTATACACGCTGAGATATTGTAGAAACAGTCTCCAAATCACTAATTAGTATAGCGGGGTGCTGCTACGATGTCGGGTATTAACTCGATCGCTGCTACGATTCAAAGTCCGATCGATTGAAACTATCCGACCGGATGTTTAAGCGCTATCCTTTGTCATTAGTCGTGATTCCGACTGGATGTTTGAGTACCACCCGAACTCGGGGAATACTCTGTCATTCGTTGTGAATCTGATGGATGTTTAAGTGATTGCACTTTGTCATTCGTTGTGAGGGTTTAATCTCGTGAGTTATCGTAAATGCTGTATTAGTTAATTACCGAGTTCGTATGCACTAGGTTACAAGGATAAATCAATAGGCTAAGCTCTGCCTGTATAAATCTGCAATATATCAAGGCTTATCTGTAGACTAAACTTTGGCCGTATGAATCTGCATGCTTATAATGTGAGTTATTCTTTTTTTATCAAATTACTTTCAAAATCATGTTTATTTTCAAAGATTATAATTACAGTGATTAAGTTTATGTAATCACCAAGTTACAGCCGGTATGTGGGGTTTTGTATACATTACTTTATAACCGTCACTATTGGACAACGAGTTAGCCAATGAGTGATATGACCATAGTCACAGACTCCATTGGACAATGAGGTTACCGATGGATGGTCGAGTGACAAATACTGTGGGTAGTTGGTTGATATCTGAAACATTGTAATCTCTCTTAATACTGTAAATTATAACAACTGGTCATTTAATAAAACCTGAATGAACTCACCAGTATTTCCTGCTGACAAAATATTTTTAAAACGCGTTTCAGGTAATTACAGTAGATTGGAGTAAGAGATGGATACGGCACTGAAAGGCTTCAAGAAGTGGCTTATTTTATTAATTAAATTAAATTAAGAAATACTGTTTTATGTAATTAAATTTATCTTTATTAAAGCTACCATTGTAAAACATGGGTTTATCCCATCTATTTAATAAATAAAATCCGGTGTTTTCTAAACTCTGATATTTTTCCTAACTCACGGTCCTGATGAAATTTCCGCTGCAATATTTTTCAAAATAATCACCGGTACCACTGGGCTGTTCACGGCTCCCGATTCCGTCCAGGGTGGGTCGGGGGTCGTGACAGAAGGTGGTATCAGAGCCACTTGTTTAAGCCATTAGGTGTTGTAATAAAATACCTAAATTTAATACGAAGAGTTAGGAACTTGATATTTTATGGTAGCACACAGGATAGTATTTAGACTTGAACTTAAGAAAAGATGCCTTAGTATAAGCTTCGAGATAAGCTAAGTACTGGTGTAAATAAAGTATGATGGATTTTGGTATGCCGTAAGAATGACGATTAGAACATTGCAGGCAATAGCACTTAATTGTTATTAATTCTTGCTTATTGATATTACTCGGTCTAGAATAAAGATCTGTTATGGGAATACAAATTTCCCTAATTCTGGATAAAAGCCTAATAAAAGAGGCACTTTTAAAGATACTATTTATGGGAAATAGAAAATTTTCTCCGACAAGACTGGGTATGGTGAAGCAGACTCTCCAGTTTGTCCGGATATACTGGGATTACCTCTCCGGCGCGAACCGGATAAGACGGGGTATATAATATGTCAAACAAGTGACAAAATTTCCCTAAATAGTATCATGACCAGATATTTGACTGGTTCTTGGAAATACAAATCTGTTAAATACATTATGAAATGTATGTATATATTACAGTATGTGAAATATATGATTATATAGATATGTATATCTATAAGGAAATCCAAAAACCATAAGGATTGACAAATTGGAATAAAGCACAAGCATATGTGTCAATAATAATTATAGATTTCTTTATTAGAAATCTGTCGTATATATCTATAATTCTGATATCAAACATTATTTCGTTTGATCATCTATCTCGTAACTCGTACGACAAAATAAACGACATAAACCCGTTAAGTTGGGACACCATCAAAAGTATAAGAATTACCAATGAATTATCATATACTATTAACGCAAGTAAAAAAACATGTAAAGTTGTGCTAGTGCACAAGAAAACACATGAAACTTAAATTATACGTCCACAGACGTCGAAATATATCACACACGAATTCCAAGGCAAGACCTTTGGAAAATATGATTAGGCACAATGACACCAATGCTAATTCCGTCAGTAGAAGAACTACTAATAAAAAAGAAGCACTTTGCCACATGATCCTACAAATAACATAAATTTCGCTGAGGTACGTTGAAACAGGATTTCACAACCATCAGTGCACAGTCTAATCAGAATCATAATTTTTATCACTGCAAAAGGAGTCACATACCTTTGCAAATTCCCTATTTCATTTTATTCGACATTTCCTGGTAAATTTTACTTAACAACAGTTATCACACGAAATCCCATATAGAAATTCTTATATTTCTTTCGTTGAAATTCTGACTTCTGCATATAATAAGTTGACTTTCGTGTTTTTACTTCTTCAAATGGTCATCATACCATGAGGATTTCTTTCATAGTAGCAAATACTGATCTATTTCATTTCCTGGTAAATTCACACATTACACATGCACTGTTTGTTGCGCATGTGATTCGTTTGATTTATGAAGACCACTGGAGGGTTTCATTCTAATTTGTCATTTTATCCAAACTCAAATATCATTCCACTTTTTGCACTGTGAACCGCATTATTGCAAAACAGTGATTCTTTGATATCGAGTCAATAAATTTTGTTAAACCATTGAGGTGAAGAATTTATATTTATATATATGTATAAAAATTATGTTGAGGTATACTCTCATTTAAGTTTATGTTTAAGTTATTTATTATTAATAATTTTATTATTAGTAATAATATATTAATAGTAATAATGTTAATATTATTGTCAAGGGCATGTATTGAGTAGCCTAGCCTTAGTTAGGCATGGACTGATCAACTATGCTTAAACAAGGCAGCACTAACCAATATCCAACCATGTTAATAACTAGTTAATGTATATAAATTAAGTCATCATACTTATTTAGTAAATCTTAATTATATATAAAAATATTTTACTTTGTACTGTAAGGAGAAGACATATTTTCATAAAACAATACAAGAATTAGAGGGACGAATAAAATTATATAAATAATTGTCTATCACATGTTTTGTGGTAACTATGTATCGTAACGCTCTGGCAAGAAAATGACCATATAAAAATAATATAGTAGTCATCAACTACGTTGGGTTAGGGAAACATTGTAATCTATAAGAATAATTCCCATTTTCACTTATTTACAACATTTGTAAATACATTCACAACGTTATATGGTTTCAAAATGAAAATAAGTAATCACATAGAATCGATTCATTAAGTGATATATATTTACAAATTATTTTACAAATACTTTTGTACAATAAATATTTTTACACCTTTATTTACAATTTTCATTTAACGTTATAAAAATTTCTTTTACAAAGTAATAATAATAAAATATTTTGTAATGTAATAAACTCATTGCGGTGTTTTGTAATATATATTACATAGTAAATATAAGTTATTTTACATAGTATAGTAAAATACTAAAATAATATTTATTTAAAAGTGGTGACCATTTACATATAATAAAAATACGTAACAAATAATATATATTACATTTGCTTTATAAATATAATATAATAGTTGGTCATGCCAAAACAACTTATTCTTATTATATTTTAATCTCTAGGACATAGTATGAAAAATATAGTCACTAATAGTGTACTATCACATTGTTTCATAATTAAAACAACTTGGAACTCTAAACAATGATACACTAACTCTATTGTCTTTTCGTGTATCTTTGAAATTCACACATCTCAGCACATTGATTTTCTCATATCATAATTCAATATTTGACAAATCATTTTCATGCTTTTATTTCCTTTTTGAACCTATCGATTCTAAGTCTTCCTCAGTTGCCAATCCAAGTAAGTTTTTTTTTGACAAAAGAATTTTATTAATTCTAAAAATCCTTCACATTCATTTTAAATATCTATTAATCATATATCTTTTGGATTGAACCTAGTCACTTTGGAAATTATATCATTTCATCTCATTCTTTTGTCATCAATTTCTTGAACTAATTCAGTTGAACCATTGAATCCTAATTATGGTACAACTCGTATTCACAAAATTTAATATTTTAATTCTGTGTCATTTACCTTAATATTGTTTTTAGTAATTAAAATATAACATAAAGTCTAAAAGAAATATAATAACCCAAATCTCGAGGACGAGATTTAAAACAAGGTGGGGAAAATGTAACATCCCTATTTTTATATAAGAATTATAGGTTTGGTTAAATTTATTAACCACTAGTAATTAGTAACTAGTTTATTTTAATATAAATATTCAACCCAAATAGTTTTAAAACACTATTTTATATAGTTGGTTGAAATATTATATTAATTGGCCTGTATAATGGTGACCTTTCTAATAAAATAAAAGTCTATAAAAACTTATATTATTAGACAGGTATATTACGGGTAACTTAAATGTTAGAAATATAAAGTAACTAGACAGGCCTAAGAATCATATAATAATTAAATACATTGTATTTTGAACCTATTCTGTTTTCAATAAAACTTGGTTCAAAATATAGACAAAAATATACTCGTTCTAAAGACATATTTATTATTTTCTAGAACTTCATATTTTAGAAGTTATACACGCCAAATAAATAAAATAGTTAAATTAATTATATATATATATATATATATACTTCCTAGCAATAAAGCCATGCCCCATTTTAATTATTTTAACTCCCGATCACTGCTACCCTTTCCAATTAATCTGAGCCTCATAACGTATGTCAGGGCTCTGCCCGACTAAGTTATTAGAATTCGGTCTCGGAACACCGGGACAAGGTTGAATTAGGGGTACCATACTTAACACAAGTACATTATATATTTTTAAATAGCTCAAAAGATTATACCTAAAATTTATACCAGGAGACTTTCTAGTTGAACCCTAAAGTTACAAAGTGGGTCCATTTTCTTTTCTCACTGTTTTATTTCCTTTTGTCCCAAATCATAACAACTCTCGTCAAAAGTTCTATTTATTATTTTTAGTTGTCCAATAGGAAACCCTAATTGAGACACCCAAGTAATCCTGCACAATCCCTAAAATTTTCATAATAAACAGAATCAGGATCAGGGCCCTAAAACTCAGGGGGGGTATTCCCTACTCAACGATTATCCTTATAATTCGTTGTAAAATACGAAATTCTTCGATCTGTCGACTCAGCAAGCCTACACACACACGTGGCAAGCCTATAAACTATTCGTGTCCCTTACGGGCCGTAAGGGATGAGGCTTATGGTCCGTAAGCGGTGTCAATTTTGTGTATAAATAGCAGAATCTGGGACTTGATTTCTGGCACTAAAACGACGAAGAAATTCGTTATACACGCTGAGATATTGTAGAAACAGTCTCCAAATCACTAATTAGTATAGCGGGGTGCTGCTACGATGCCGGGTATTAACTCGATCGCTGCTACGATTCAATGTCCGATCGATTGAAACTATCCGACCGGATGTTTAAGCGCTATCCTTTGTCATTAGTCGTGATTCCAACAGGATGTTTGAGTACCACCCGAACTCGGGGAATACTCTGTCATTCGTTGTGAATCCGATGGATGTTTAAGTGATTGCACTTTGTCATTCGTTGTGAGGGTTTAATCTCGTGAGTTATCGTAAATGCTGTATTAGTTAATTACCGAGTTCGTATGCACTAGGTTACAAGGCTAAATCAATAGGCTAAGCTCTGCCTGTATAAATCTGCAATATATCAAGGCTTATCTGTAGACTAAACTTTAGCCGTATGAATCTGCATGCTTATAATGTGCGTCATTCTTTTTTTATCAAATTACTTTCAAAATCATGTTTATTTTCAAAGATTATAATTATAGTGATTAAGTTTATGTAATCACCAAGTTACAGCCGGTATGTGGGGTTTTGTATACATTACTTGATAACCGTCACTATTGGACAACGAGTTAGCCAATGAGTGATATGACCATAGTCACAGACTCCATTGGACAATGAGGTTACCGATGGATGGTCGAGTGACAAATACTGTGGGTAGTTGGTTGATATCTGAAACATTGTAATCTCTCTTAATACTGTAAATTATAACAACTGGTCATTTTATAAAACCTGAATGAACTCACCAGTATTTCCTGCTGACAAAATATTTTTAAAAAGCGTTTCAGGTAATTACAGTAGATTGGAGTAAGAGATGGATACGGCACTGAAAGGCTTCAAGAAGTGGCTTATTTTATTAATTAAATTAAATTAAGAAATATTGTTTTATGTAATTAAATTTATCTTTATTAAAGCTACCATTGTAAAACATGGGTTTATCCCATCTATTTAATAAATAAAATCCGGTGTTTTCTAAACTCTGATATTTTTCCTAACTCACGGTCCTGATGAAATTTCCGCTGCAATATTTTTCAAAATAATCACCGGTACCACTGGGCTGTTCACGGCTCCCGATTCCGTCCAGGGTGGGTCGGGGGTCGTGACAACATCCTACTGATGTATTAACATATTTTAAGCATAATAACATATGAGACCTGTATATAATTCATTTGGTTACCCGTTATGCAATTATGCGTTCGGTTCGGTTTATATAGCTAGTCTACATAAATTAGCCGAATTGGGTTTAACCTTATCATTAAATCTTCAAAATCCAGAATGTGTTTAGTTTACCCATATTATACAAGTATCCAAACTTTTTGGGTCTAAATCACATTCCATTCCGATCTCCGCTTAATCTAGCGTTTAGAACCGTAAAGTATCTTTCAAACTAACAGGTCCGAGTCTTTGACTTAAATAAAGACCCGTTAGTATCCTAATAGGTTAATAAACCTTCCATACAGATTGAGTAGCTTTGGTAGAAGGTATTTTCATAAGGCTTTAGGAAATATACGGCTGAGTTACATCCTTACACATCTAGCTCAGGTAAATACTTTTAACTTATTTTCCGTTATACGGGCTTGGGATACGGTATTATAATAATACCACTTGGACGGGTATGAAATCATTTAATCGGATTGTGATTAATAAATTTACATAACCCGTTTTAATATGTTTTTCTTGATAACATAAACATTGGGGGTTAATACGACCATGTCCTGGATATCCTCGGCTCATTTCATTTGAAAATGGCCACGACATATGCACGGGGTGTAGGCATACACCTGACAGATGCAAAATGCTAAATAACCCACATGTTGGGGATAACTCCTTTGTGGGTTCTATAAGTGGTGAGTCGGTTAATCATGACCGGCTTCCAAACCGGCCCCATATGTACGACAAACATGTAAAACTGTATACAAGATTTTATTAAAGATTGTCCCAAGTTATAAATGGTTTGTGCTATGTGCACTCAAATCAATTTTCATAAACTATTTTCAAATGAGTCAGTTAATTGTATTTACCAGTGTAAACTGACATATTTTCCAAAGACTAAGTGACAGGTACCTCACGAAATTAGGCTGGAGCTATTCGGTGTCAAATAAGAGGATCTTGCAAATCCTTAGATGCCTGAAGTCTGTTATTTCAGTTTTCTTGTATTTTGTTTTATGATCCGCCTGTGGATCTCTATTACAACCAAGTCTGTATATTCTTTTATTTGGACACTCGGACACTATGGTTTGTAATAGTAATTATTCACCAATCCTTCCGCTGTGCTATTATATTGTGTGTATTGACTATGATGATATCAACTACGTCACGATACTCCCCGCCGGGCCCACCGATGATATGTGGAAATATCGGGGTGTGACAGTAAACCTACCATTCTGAACCATCCTAGGATGTCTAGATCCTTCTCTTACAACACTCTTTCATTCCTAACCTTACCCACTTCTTTCTACGCGACAGGTCAACCCGCTCAGCCTCGAGCATGCACTTTCAAGAGATTCATGGATTGCAAGCCCAACTCTTTCAACGGTACTGAAGGGATAATAGGTCTTCTACATTGGATCGAGAAGGTCGATTCGGTTTTCGAGATGTGTGAATGCCCTTTTAATAATAGGGTGAAGTATGCATCAGGTACTCTTGAAGGGAACGCGCTTTCCTGGGGGAACGCGCAGGTTCCAATGCTTGGATTTGCGGCTGCCAATGCCACTCACTGGAACAAATTCAAAGATCTGATCAAAGAAGAATATTGTCATAGGGACGATATTCGGAAGCTCGAGGTGGAGTATTACAACTTGAAGATGGTGGGATCCGAGATAGAAGCGTACACTAAGAGATCCAACGACTTGGTTGCATTGTGTCCCAATATGTCTGAACCTGCTTACAAGTGCATCATGCACTATCTCAAGGGTTTGGTTCCTGAGATTCAGAGCATGGTAACCTCAGCTAACCTCCCCATGATACAGCGTGTTATTCGATTGGCACACCATCTTACTGACCAAGCAGTCGAACATAACAAGCTGCCCAAGAGGATTAGTGTTACTTCAGATACACCGAACGACAATAAACGCAAATGGGATGGAAATTCAGGCAAGGGTTCTAGCTCCTCACAACCCCAATCACAGCAGAGAAAGGTTGAAGACAATAAGAGCCTCAATCAACAAGCTTTGGCTAATCAGAACCAGGGCGGTTACCAAGGAAACCGACCCAAGTGCAACAGGTGTAACCTACACCATAGTGGGCCATGTGAAAGGAACCGCTATTAGTGGTGTAATAAGCCAGGGCATGTAGCCGTAGGGTAACAATAGGGGATGCTACCACTATGGAGCCGAAGGGCATCTTAAGAGAAATTACCCCCAGTTTAATCAAAACCGTAACAACAACAACAACCACGACAATGGAAATAACAACAACAGGAATAACAACGAAGATAATGGTGCAAAAGGGCGAGTGTAGGTCTCCTGGTTCGTACAGATCATCACAGAATCGTCAATCCAATCTAGAGTGCGGAATCCTCTAGATCAGAATAGCACAGAAACGAGTAGAAAACAAAATTCCAATTAAACCGATCTTTATTGATTATCTATCAAACTGATTACAATCAATCAAGATCCCAAACACACACAAAATTCGTCCAAGACCTTTGTCTCTCACGAATTCTCTCTCAAAATCTGTTTTGGCTGATTAACCTAAACCCCAATGCAAAGCCTTGTTTATATAACAAATGGTTGCAACTTTAAGCTAGGGTTTCCTACATGGGCTATGGCCCAATTCGTCCCCCATCACCCTATCTGGGTTTGGTTTAGCCCAAACTCTATTATTTGACTAATACAAAGCTAAACCCGCTAACCATTTATCATTTTACTAATTACAAGATATCCAAAGACCAAATCTAAGTTGTTGTCACAAATATGCACCAACAAACTCCCCCTTGACAATAGCTTCATAAAAACAACTTTGTCTTCTGTCATCTTGCATTCTTCATGTAATCTTGCATTGTCTTTGGCCTTTGGATAGCTTCAGCTTTTACAGCTTCTGTCAGCAACAGACTCCCCCTAAGCTAATGCAACCAATCACCAAATCTTCAAAATGTTAGCACTTGAGTAATCTCTAGTTTAGCATTTTCATAGCAATCTTCAAACTCTTCAACTTTGTTTGCAATGTAGAAAGGAGGTTCTACCATGCATCCAATCAAACTCTCATCTTCTCAACACAGCAACTTCTCAACAACATTCTACTTCAATCTGTATACTATAAAACAAATATCTCGAGAAACCATAAGAATTTTTCAACAAAGTTAAATAAATTATTATTATTCAAGAGATAGTTAAACTATATCACAGATTAAGCATTTTCAAATCAGCACCAACACGCCAAACTTTTGTCCAACACACAAGACCCTGTATGATTTAAAATTTCGAACTCACTTTCTAACACCGTCTCCCCCTATCAGTAACAATTTCTCCAAGAATAACAGTTTTCCGTACATTAAGAATTTTAAACAAAAAAGACACTATTTTTGGATTTTTATATCTTCTGAAAGCAAGTAAATAACAAAAGCAATAAACACTTTGTTTTAGTGAGAATCACCGGTAAGAAGATTATATCAGCACAATCAAACTGTTTTCACACTATTAGATAATTCTTTATATAATTTTTTTGTGAAAGCAGTCTAAGACGATTACCAGTATGTTTGTCCACTTAAACAAAATGCATGAACATTTCAAGTTCCATTGCCGTATGATATGTTAAGGTAATATTATTACTGATATACTAGCGTATCCCACTTCAGGATGTACCCCCACGATCAAGGTATGCACAAAGATTCCTCGTAGTAGGTGAGTATACCGAATTCATCTGTTTTGTATTTACAACGATAGATAATTGGTGATCAGGTCAGTACTTCCGTACAACAAAGAGACCAAAATATCTAACGAGGGCTAAGATAAATACCATTTTTGGTATGAATTATGCATTTTGCACATTTGAATGACTCTCTAGGAGAGCTTCTTCATTTTCAGGGTTTTGGCATTTTAAGCTCTTTTAAGACATCCTGGTTGTGCCTAGGTTAGCATGTATCTTGTTGGTGTATACGTCTGTCGACTTCGTCTTGTATCGAGTCTTGTATTGTTCTAGATAGATCAGGGCACGTTGTACGAGAAAAATGTCAAATATAGGATAAGTGGAAAGTTTAAATGGAATTAGAAGTTGTAATTCCGCTTGAAATCACATCAAGACAGTTCAAACGAAATCACTGATTTTGCTTGAAAGTGATTTCGTTTGAGCCAATTCAAGCGGAATTAGCAGCCTATATATACCCTTCATGTAATTTCGTTTGGTGAGTCTTGCATGTGTGTTTCCGGAGCCAAAGTGCTGCCGAAGTGTCATTTCGCTGTAAAACTTTATCAGATTAATCAAGAAGACAGTTAAAGTGAATATCTAGCTGAATCTAACTCGATATGTCTGTTTCCGCCTTTCATATTGAGTAGAACGCCTCTGAACGACTCGTTTCGGTCGGTAAAATGATCCTACATGTGGTAGCAGAGCTCAGGAGGAGGAGTTCTACCATTCTCAGCTTGATTTCATCAGATTTTCTAACTTCTACACCTTTTTTTCAAAATTGAACAACTTTTCACGGTTAAAATCAGCTAATTTTCTCACATATTGTGTGAAACAGTGTTTTAACAAACCCTTGAAAGTTTCAGATCTAAAATCGAGCTAAAACTTGATCAATTTGACAAAAGTTGGACCGAAATGATGACATCAGCCTAATCTTGTTTGAAATTGCACCTAATTCCGCTCGAAATCAGTAATTCCGCTTGAGTATTCCGCTTCAAATAGGTATTCCGTTTGAAAGGTTCAAACGAAATCAGTAATTCCGTTTTAAATCCTGATTCCGTGTGAGTTGGTATTTCGTTTGAAGTTTGTTGTGTAGGTAATTCCGTTTGAACAGGGATTCCATGTGAAAGAGTTTGATTTCGTTTGAAGATTAATTTTGTTTCAAATGATATTCCGTTTGAAAGTGTTATTTCGTTTGAAAGTGTCAGATTTTGAAAATTTATTACTGAATCATGGAAGAAGAATTCTATAACGCGTTTGCAAAATCCCCGACTACTCCAGCTGCCGTTGTTCAAAGCATGAACATGGAAAATGAAACCGGAACAATACAAAAACCCCCGAAGCTTATGGGCATTGAAGAGTATTATGGTTGGAAAGATAGGTTTAAAAATTGGGTTTGGGCAAATCACTTGAGATCTTGGGAATGCATTGAGAAAAAGTATGTTAGACCCCGTACTGAGGTGGGAGTTATCAAGGCAATTTCTGAGCTGTCAGACAAAGAAAGGGATATGTACAAAGCAGAGAAAATGATGATTAGTCTGCTACAGCAAGCTGTCAAAGAAGACATCTTCATATTACTTCAACACGACAATACTTCACGTTCGATTTGGGATGCACTTCGTGTTAAGTTTGAAGGAAGTGAAAAGATGATCAGGAATAAGAAAGCTTTATTAAAGAAAGAGTTTGATTTGTTTTCGAGTTTACCAAGTGAGGGCACAAAGAAACTGATTGAAAGATATTGTCACTTAGTTCGTTTAATGTCTCTGTTAGATATAAACAAAGAACGAGTAGAATGGGTTGACAAACTGGCTGATGCCTTACCGCAGAAAGAGTGGGGTACATTTTTGATGATTTTAAAGAATACTGGAGAATATGATGGATTGACAATCTCTCAGTTCATAGAAAAGATTGAAGGACAAGATCTTGAGCAACAAAAGATTGCTAGGATGAACAATCCAAGTGGTCAACAAGACATCAAAATGTATTATAAGGGAAGTGTTCAAGATGTTGAATTAAGTCCAAAGATTCAAACTGCGTTTAGTGCTGAAAATTCATCTGGAACAGTCAATCAAAGTCAAAGTAATAGTGGATTTTCTTCATATCCAAGTGTTAGTCCAAATGGTTCAGCTTCAAGTTATCAATCTCAAGGATCAAATAATGGAAATGGGTTTATGATACAATGCAACATTGCGTTGAATCTTTCAAATGGTCAAAGTTTTTCTAAAGAAGTTGCTAAAGATCACATGGCGTTACTTGCTACTGTGCTGGAATCCTATGAGGGATTGGTTGCAGGAAGGATCGGAAATCCTATGCTGACGAAAGAGGATTACGATCAGATTGATGCTGAAGAGATGGAACTCATGGACATCAAATGGTCTTTGGCAAGTGTTTTGAGAAGAGCTGAAAAATTTAAAATGATTACAGGAAGAAATGATTTTCTAGATGCAAATGTCTCTACTTTGGGTTTTGATAAATCTAAAGTTACTTGTTTTCGATGCAGGGAGAAAGGACATTTTAAAAGAGAATGCAAAAATCAAGAAGCAAGTGGAGCAAAGAATCCGTTTGGAAAATATGATTACTATCGGAAAGCAATATATCAACAAGTTGGTCAACAAACAATTCAACAAAAAGAGCCACAAACTGCACATGCAAAAATGATCGAAGAAGCAAATAAGAGAGCTTATTTTGGTATCATTGACCAAGATGATGAAAAAGTGGCAGAAGGTTTCAGTTGGGACAAATACATTCCACCTGATTCAAAAGTTGTAGCTCTCATTGCTCAAGTCATTCAAGAGCCTGATTTGCTGACAGAATGGATGAAAGTGTTTAATAGAAATGAGACAAGTCAAGAAGAAGAGTCTGTTTCATCAGATGAAAGTTCAGAAAGAACAACAGTTTTTGATCAATCACCATCAGATTCTGGTTCTTTAGATGATAGTTCAGAAAAGACAATAATTTTTTATCAATCGCCAACTGATGACAATAGTGATAACGAGGAAGAAATACATATTAATATTGCAAAAACTCATTTATCTCCTGAAAGTTTTCAATTTTATTTTGCAGATCGCTCGGAGAAGTTGAAGAAAAGACGAGCAGCAAAAGAACAGAAAAAGAAAAAATGTGAAAATGTAGCTCAAAATGAGAAGATTGTTCAAAATGAAGAAGTTAAAATTGCTGAGGAGATTGTTGAAACAGAGAAGGTGATTGAGGTTCAGAAAGTTGTTGAAGTTGAGAAGATCATTGAAGTAGAAAAGATAGTTGAAGTAATCAAACCATGTCTAAAGTGTTCAGAATCGTGCAAAAAGTGTGAAGAAAAAGATGAGAAATTGAGTGAGCAAGATAAGATGAAAGAAACATTATTGTTCAACCTCAATTATGTAAAAGAATCATATGATGTGCTGAACAGAACGGTGACGGGTTTACAAAAAACAAATTCTGAAAGAGAAGATGCATTGACAATGATGAATGCTGTGATGATGTCAAAGCATAAAGCGATCAATCATTAAATTGAAGAATGTGCAAAGCTGAAGCAGGAGTTGGAGACAGAAAGAATTGAAAATGAAAGAATTAGAAGTGTTGCAAAGTTATTCTAGTTCTGATTATTTGATTGATCGAATTTATCCAACTGTTGCAGGTTTTGAAGCATTTCAAGATGAGACGCCAGAAGATAAGCATACTGGTAAGAAACAAAGTGCAAAATATAAAAAGTGTCCGCCTCCTATCTGGGAAGGATATTCTCCCAGAAAACCAAATGAGGAGCAAGTCAAAAAGGCAGTCAATATAAAGTTAAAGTCCGATATAACCGATGATTTACCAGAAAATATTAACGTCATTTTTACATCGTCTGATACTGATCATGAGTCCGAGTTAATAAAAAAGGTGGTCGATCAGGTGTTGGATAAAGATGAGGAGTCTGAGTCAAAGTCCGAGTCTGGAAGTTCGAGTTCATCTGTCAAAAGTTCGAGTTCGTCGGTCAACACTTCAAAGACGTCGGTTAAACGGGTTTATAGTAAAGAGTTTTTATTGTCAAAATCTAATTTGAATGACGAATTAATCAAAGTGGCATATACTTTGAAAGATTCCGACAAATTATATTCTGATAAAGAGTTTCCAATAAGAAGTGTTCAAATTGAAAAGATTAAACAGGTTTTCAAATTAACAGAAATTAATATTTCTGAAATAAAAGATTTAAATCTTTCTGAAAAACCTAAAAAGTACACTTCAAGAATTCAACAACGTTTAAACAAGAAAAAAAGTTACAGTTCTGGTTCTGGTTTTCAAAAGAAATCAAACCATAACAGTAATTTCAAAAGGAAAGGTTTAGGATTTATTTCACCTGAAAACCATAAAAATGAGAAAATTTCTAAAACAAATACAAAATTTGTTTCAGGGACAAGTTGTGAAGAAGAAGCAAAGAGCTCATTCTGGAAGGAATCAAACAAAGAATTCCTTGCTAAGAAGCAAGAGAGAATGATGAATTGAGCTTATCAAAGAAAGGAGACAAGAACCTGTTACAGATGTCAAGAAGTTGGTCACATTGCCTGGAACTGTCCAATGGCTACCAAAACAAAACAGGGAGTCTCTGAAAAACTCAAAGAAAAAGTTGTTGAGAAAAATGAACCATCAACTGAAAGATTCAAAATTTTTGAAAATTCAACTTATGAAGTTGGTGAGTGTTCAAAAACAAGATTTTACAAGAAGAGAGCTAATCATGACAAACAAATGTGGATTGTTAAGAAAGATGATGTGAAATCTGGCGATGAATCTGATTCCACAAAGTCAGAGGAGCCACAAGTTGAGCTAAAAATTGAAACATCAGTACCTCCAATGGATGATGTCCATTTTCCACCATTGAGGGATGAAAATTTTAAACAAAAAGTTGGAAAATTTGAGATTTCGAATCAATTCTATTCTGAAAAGAAAGAATTTGATGTCGAAAAAGTTTTCAATGGAAATGTGAATTTTTTTTTTGGTAAAATGGTCGATGGAAAAGTAAAAGGGGTAAAATATTTTTATGAAACAAAGAAGGCAACTTATTACCCAAGTGAAGTTGAGGAGGAAACATCCAAGTTTGGTCAGGCTTGGATGTCTGTTTTTCACAAGTAAAAATCTGACTTGCCGGAGCTCCCAGGTTGGTAAGAGTGGAGCAGGTATCGGCATCTTTCTTGAGAAATACACGAAAGTGATATTTCGACTTACAAGTAGTAATTGCTTTGGTTCTTACAAGTGGTAAATCAGGGACATTAAGTTGTACTTGATTTTCTACAAGTTGTGATGATGATTGAATTTAAAATTGTTAAAATTTTTCAAAGTGGTTAAAAGAACAAGGTGATGAATTGACCCCTAACCTACAAGTGGTTACAAAACTTATTTTCCGGAAAAACCATTTGATTAAAACAAACTTAAGTGTTTTGAAATCATAATGGGAAAATAGTTTGTTGTAAGGGGGAGTTCTGATTGTTTATGCCAAGTGGATGGCGATTTGAAGTGATTTGATATCAGTTGTCACTTTGCTTGTATAGTTTATTTTCAAATTTCCTTTAAAAGTTTTTGCATTTTAGGGGGAGTAAGAAATTTCAGAAAATCCAAAAACATTCGAAAATTTGAAAAAGACAAAAACATGATAAAATGAAAAAAGAGTTTTGTTGTATAAAAGAGGAAATGATAGTACATCAGTGGACGTTCACAGCATGCTAAAGAATTGGAAAGTTAAATAGTGATAAACGGTCTCACTGATGATATGCCAGTAGTTTTTTACACATTTAGTAGATTGTGACGAGATATAAACCTAAATTTCAAACTTACTTATATCGTGGGGAACATCTCTCGGATATATGGGTAACCCCCGAAATCTTGTTTGAAAGGTCCCTCTTTCTGAGATACTAGGTCTTTATACTCAGTGATATCTGGGGTATTATCCCGGGACTTCTGATTTTGCGGAAGCAATGGCCTAGTCCCCGGAGAATACTTTACGCTTGCTTAAAATATAGCCCACCCTCAGCATAAAAAATGATGAAACATTGCAAAATGCTAATCATGTGCTGTTGAACAAAAGATCCTCTAAAGGGGACACACCAAAAGTTGAAGCCGTCATCTCTCTGCTGAACGGAAGTTCTGACCTGAGCTCTCACGACCCTCTCATTTAACCCTTTACAGATATCATCTGTGGTATACTCACCTGTAAGACTGAATATTGGGATCTGGATACGGGAGTATATTCTGAGGTGGGACACGTGAATAAGTTTAAGTGTTTAAAACATTAATCTCGTATCTCGAAGCAGTTGAACTTTGTGTGAAAAATTAAGTGGATCAGTATACTGACAATATAAGTGAATTGTTTAGAACTTATAATGATTAAAAGCTTAACGGTGTTGGTGATTTGTCTCAGAAACTGATATGATCCTCTTACGCAAACTCACAAAAATATTGTTTGTAAATATTTCTTTACCGCATTTCTTTATCAAAAGTTCAAAAAGATTTTAAGTGTGTTTTAGCATAAAATTTTGAAAAATTCAAAAAGATTTTCGACAACTGATATTGAAGAGCTGATTTTCAAAATTCCGTGTGCTAAGCATGATGAACAAAATGTTTGGGTGAATTGGTTTGAAATTTTTGAAACAAAAATTGTTTTTATCAAAATCCACCTCATAATAAGAATGGTGTTGTTGAATAAACTCTACCAGTAATTTTTAATTTTGTCATATTGTAAATTTGTGAAATTTATTTTTGGGTAGAGAATGTGCAGGATAGACAGGTTTCAGATCCTGATTCTGAATGATAGAGAGCCAGGTTCTGATACCTGAGGACTCTTTGATTTCAAAAAGCCAGACTGCGATCCCAGCATATCGAAAGGGGGAGTCTGAAGACATCTAAAGGTTTGTTGGTGCTGAGAGAAAGAAGAAGAGAGAAGACTGAGAAAAGAAGCCCGAAGACTGATAAAGACTGAAGACTGTGAAGACTCGACACTGAAGACTTGTCAACATTCGAGGGGGAGTCTGTTGGTGCATACGTCTGTCGACTTCGTCTTGTATCGAGTCTTGTATTGTTCTAGATAGATCAGGGCACGTTGTACGAGAAAAATGTCAAATATAGGATAAGAGGAAAGTTCAAACGGAATTAGAAGTTGTAATTCCGCTTGAAATCACATCAAGACAGTTCAAACGAAATCACTGATTTCGCTTGAAAGTGATTTCGTTTGAGCCAATTCAAGCGGAATTAGCAGCCTATATATACCCTTCATGTAATTTCGTTTGGGTGAGTCTTGCATGTGTGTTTCCGGAGCCAAAGTGCTGCCGAAGTGTCGTTTCGCTGTAAAACTTTGTCAGATTAATCAAGAAGACAGTTAAAGTGAATATCTAGCTGAATCTAACTCGATATGTCTGTTTCCGCCTTTCATATTGAGTAGAACGCCTCTTAACGACTCGTTTCGGTCGGTAAAACGATCCTACATATCTGGATGCAGCAGAAGGACAACCCTGATACCCCCGGATGAAATAACAGTATAAAGACCCAAAACCTCAGATTTTGGCAATCTGTCAATGCAAGATTTAAGGTCATTAAACCATACGCCATTGATGTGTTCCCTACTCATACACAGTTCGTTATGTTTATATCACATTGGTAAGTTTATTATTTCATGCTTTTTGCCTACTGGTACATCATATGATGAAGCTGCTATCTTTCTTAAGCAATTTAATTCATTTTCAGTGTGACAGTCTAACTTGCTGATGTACTATCATCTCTTCTTTTTCACACAGTGATAACTCATTTTTTATTTTCTAATTTTTATATTTTTCATTCTTCAATGTTTTTGGATTTTGTGGTTTTCTATTTTTTTTATTTTTTTATTTTTAAATAAAGCAGTAAACTATTTACAAAATTCTTATGAAAAACCAGTTATTCAGGATTCCTCATCCCGTTGAGTTCGACTAAATGTTCAAAACGAGCCCTGTCAAACGCTTTAGTATAAAGATCAGCCAGGTTATCTAGTGTGTCGACTCGATGAAGTTCAATTAGTTTCTTTTCAGCACAATCCCGTATAAAATGATGACGAATGTCAATATGTTTTGTGAGACTGTGTTTCACAGGATTATTTGTTATAGAAATTGTGGCATTATTGTTTATCATAATAGGAGTACGAGTGAAGTCCAAACTGTAATCGCGCATCTGTTGTTGTATCCAGAGAACCTGAGAGCAGCAGCTACCTGCAATAATATATTCAGCTTCACACGTAGAGGTAGACACACAAGATTGCTTCTTGCACTTCCAAGATATAATCCTGCCTCCTAAGAATTGACAACCACCTGTTGTAGACTTCCTGTTAGACTTGCATCCTCCAAAGTCTGAGTCAATGTAAGAAACAAACTTCAAATCACTATCAGCTGGATACCACAACCCAAGTTTAGGTTTCCCTTTCAAGTAACGAAGAATCCGCTTCACTGCTTTCATGTGTGACTGTCGCAACCCCCATCTCTCTATACAAATACAGGAACAAGCAGCCGCGACCAGTTTCGGTGGTATCTGGTATTGTCTAATTTGGCAGCGGAATTTTCATCAGGACCGTAGTTAGGAAATATTTAATAGAGTGAAATACCACATTTTCATAATATTAAACACATGGGATAAAACCCAAGTTTTAAGTACACACATTTCCATAGGAATAAATCCTATTTTTATTTAATAAAAACATCTATTTCTTTTATGTAACTTTATTGCCACTTTTCCAAGCCTTTAGTGCTGTCCAGCTGGCTTCTATTTGGCTTTCACATTTTGTTACCTGAAACGCGTTTAAAACATTTTGTCAGTGGGAAATACTGGTGAGTGAATCCCAGTTTAATCAAGTTTAATAAAAAAAACCATTGTACAGTATTGAGGGCGATCTCGCAATTAAATTTGTTTCCAAGTTATATCAATTAACATCCATGGTACTGTCAGACCCGACTTGTGGAAATGTTACCCCTCGCAAGGCAGTAACATAACTTTGTATACAAAATCCCAACATACTCATGATAATTGTATTCTTACAAATACTCAATAAATGTTTAATATATAATTATTCGTGTGAGGTTTTGTAAAAACAATTTACGAAAAGGAGATTACTCACATTGCTGTCTTAGATTATCCTTTAGAATTTCCTGGTGACAATCTATAATTTACACAAATGCACACGTGTTAGTATAATAACCCATTTTAAAATTAGTAATACCCTCCCCGAGACGGCATTCCAATGACTACGTCAGGCAGAACCACGACAGCCGTTACGGAACCCTAGATCAATCGGGCAGAGTATCTAATACGTATCCAGGGGTTATGATACTTACAACGGAGCAGAACTTCGTTATTTAGGGGGGTATTATACCCGAGTATAATGCCTATTATAAGAAATTTTGAGGGAGAAAGTCGAAATTTGAACGATCGAACTAAAGGCCCGAGCTCCAGCTTTATAGGAGCTGATTCTGGGTTCGTCGCGCCTCGCGTAGCCCACAGCCAGGGCCTTCGCGGCCCGCGACTAGGTGCGTAGGGCCTAGCTTTGACTCGTCACTCGGTATAGCTTCGCCATGGCTTCCGGAGGAGGGCGGGTGTCTAGCCTTGTCGTGGCCCGCGTCAAGTAAAGACAAGGGGCGTCACACCCCGCGACGACCCAATTATTTTTGTTTTTGTTTTATTTTTACTGTTAAATTATATTTTGAGCTCGGTTTTCATATACGGGGTGTATTTAAAGACATATAGGGATATTCTAATATATTTTAGGGTGCCAAAAAATTTATGAGGGTGTCGGTTTTCTTTAGGGTTGTTATATCCTCCCCACCTTGTTTTAGAGCTCGTCCTCGAGATCTACTGGAATAGGTGTGGATATTTCCTTTGCATTTCTGATTCAGGCTCCCATGTGTACGCAGGTCCTCTTTTAGAGTCCCACTTCACTTTAACCAGAACTAATCTCTTGTGCTTGAGATTCTTGACTTTCCTGTCTTCAATCTGTAGAGGCCTTTCTACAAACTTTAATTGCTCATTTACCTCTATATCCTTAAGAGGTATTACAAGTGATTCATTGGCTAGACATTTCTTGAGATTAGATACATGAAATACATCATGTATTCCTGCCATTTCCTCTGGCAGTTGTAGCTGATAGGCTACAAGTCCTATTTTTCTAATAATCTCAAAAGGTCCAACATACCTAGGACTTAGCTTTCCCCTTTTTATGAATCTTACCACTCCTTTCCAAGGAGAGACTTTTAATAATACTTTATCTCCTATTTGAAATTCCAACGGTTTGCGTCGGTTATCAGCATAGCTCTTTTGTCGATCACGTGCTGCTTTCAGTCGTTCCTTGACTTGAATAATCTTGTCGGTTGTTTCTTGCACTATCTCAGGTCCAGATAGTTGCTTTTCCCCAATTTCTGCCCAACAGACTGGGGTTCGGCACCTTCGCCCATAAAGTGCTTCGAATGGTGCAGCATTGATACTTTTGTGATAACTATTATTATAAGAAAATTCTATTAAAGGTAAGTGATCATCCCAATTACCTCCGAAATCAATTACACAAGCTCTAAGCATGTCTTCCATTGTCTGAATTGTCCTTTCGCTTTGCCCGTCTGTTCAAGGATGATAAGCTGTGCTTAGATTCAACTTGGTTCCCATGGCTTTTTGGAAACTTGCTGAAAAATGAGAGGTAAAACGACTATCCCTATCAGAAACAATTGATACAGGTATTCCATGTAATGAAACTATTTCATTTACATACAATTTGGCTAATTGTTCCATATTGAAAGTTTCTTTCATTGGTAGGAAATGTGCTGACTTGGTTAGCTTATCTACAATCACCCAGATTGTATCATTACCTTTTCTTGTTTTGGGTAATTTAGTAACAAAATCTATTGTTATCAATTCCCATTTCCATACTGGCATTTCTAACTGTTGTAACAAACCTGAGGGTTTCTGATGTTCAGCTTTAACTTGTGAACAGGTTAAACATTTAGAAACATAGGCTGCTATATCCTTTTTCATTCCTATCCACTAAAAATTCTTTCTTAAATCCTGATACATTTTATCACTTCCAGGATGCATTGTATATTTAGACTTATGGGCTTCTTCTAATATATGATGGCGCAGGTTCCCTAATTTAGGTACCCAAATTCTCTTTTTATGGAATCTCCAAATTCCATCTGTTCCTTGTTCTAATTCCTTAATCATACCTTTTAATTTTTCAATATCATCCTTGATTACTGATTCTTGTACTTTTCTAATTTGCTCATTTAAATCTACTTGTAGATTTAATTTAAGAGAACATACCCTTTTTGGCTTTTCGTGATACTTTCGGCTTAAAGCATCAGCAACGACATTTGTCTTTCCTGCATGATACTGTATATCATAATCATAATCACTAAGCATTTCCATCCAGCGTCTTTGTCTCATATTTAATTCTTTTTGTCCAAAAGCATATCTTAAACTTTTATGATCGGTGAATATGGTAAACTTACTACCATAAAGGTAATGTCTCCAAATCTTAAGGGCAAAAGTTTTGGCTCCTAATTCTAGATCATGGGTTGAATAATTCTCTTCATGATTCTTAAGTTGTCTAGATGCGTAAGCTATAAACTTTTGGCATTGCATTAACACACATCCATAGCCTAACTTAGAAGCGTCGCAATAGACTACAAAGTCTTTAGTTCCTTCTGGTAATGCTAGTATGGGTGCATGGGTTAATCTTTGCTTAAGAATTCTAAATGCTTCTTCTTGTTTTGGTCCCTATTCAAACTTAATGGATTTACAGGTTAACTTAGTTAAAGGAATGGTTATTCTAGAAAAATCCCGAATAAATCTTCTATAATACTCGGCCAATCCTAAGAAACTTCTAACCTCGGTTGATGATTCAGGGGTTTTCCATTTAGTAATTGCCTCAATTTTTGTGGGATCCACATGAATTCCTTCATGGTTCACTAAGTGTCCAAGAAACTGTACCTGTTCTAACCAAAACTCGCATTTTGAAAACTTAGCATAAAGCTTTTCCTTTCTTAATAGACTTAAAGAGCCTGCAAATGCTTTGCATGATCTTCCTTACTTTTAGAGTAAATGAGAATATCATCAATAAAAACAATTATGAATTTATCCAAATATGGCTTACATATTCGGTTCATCATGTCCATAAATGCGACTGGGGCATTGGTTAAACCAAATGGCATGACAGTAAATTCATAATGACCCTACCTTGTTCTAAATGCGGTTTTAGGAATATCCTCTTCCTGTACCTTTAATTGATGATATCCTGACCTTAAATCGATTTTTGAGAAAAATCGGGCTCCTTGTAACTGATCAAACAGGTCATCGATTCTTGGTAATGGATACCGATTCTTAATTGTGACCTTGTTTAATTCACGGTAGTCAATGCACATACGCATTGATCCGTCCTTCTTTTTAACGAATAAAATCGGTGCTCCCCAAGGCGATGAGCTTGGCTGTATGAATCCCTTCTCTAATAATTCATCTAACTGTTTCTTCAGTTCCTGCATTTTGGCGGGTGCCAAACGGTAAGGTGCTTTGGCAATCAGTGCTGTTCCTGGCATCAGGTGAATTCTGAATTCAACTTCCCTATCAGGCGGTAGTCCTGGTAATTCTTCTGGAAATATATCTGAAAACTGAGATACTACTGGAATATCTCTTAATTCTTTTCCTTTAGTGTTAGTGATTATAGAAATCAAATACACTATAGACCCTTTTCTTATATAGCTTGCAGTTTTCATCACAGAGATGAATTCCATGGATCTAGAGGGTTTATTTCCTTTAATTGTGATCTTTTCACCCTTTGGTGAATTTACTTGGATTGACTTTGGATCACATAAAATACTGGCTTTATTGGCTATTAACCAATCCATTCCTAAAACGACATCAAATCCTGCCAGATTCATTGGGTACAGATTTGCAATAAACTTTTGGTTTAAAAATTTTATTCTTGCTCCTGCAAGATTTCAGAAATCCTAACAGTTTCTCCATTTGCTGTCTCTACTAGACATTCTTGTGAGAGTTTAGTTAATGATTGATTAAGAAGTTTGCAAAACGAAGTATTAATAAAACTTTGGTTTGCACCAGAGTCAAATAATACTTTAGCAAAAAATATCATTAACTAAAAGCGTACCGGCTATGTCGTCCGGAATCATTTTGGCTTCATCTGCAGTTAGAACAAATGCTCTAGCATTTTTAGTGTTCCTGTTGTTTGCAGTTGGGGCCAATTTCGGACAATTTGGCTTGATGTGAGCTTTTTCTCCACAATTGAAGCACAGTCCATTACTGGATTTTCTTCTGCAATCTTCTTCCTTGTGTCCTGGTAACTTACAGAAATTGCAGTGAGTGGAGCATTTTCCTGAATGCTTCTTCTTACAAGCTTTGCAGTATGGTGCAGAGATAGAACCTATATTCCTACGATTGGAATTCCCAGAACGGAATTCTTGAGTAAGTCTTTGGGTTAGGTTTCTCCTCTGATCTTCTTCTCTAGTACGGATTAATTCATCTGTCAAAGTATTTGCTAGTTCTACAGCTTCTTCTATAGTTTGGGGTCTAGCTGCCTTGACTACATGTTGAATCTCTCCAATTAATCCCCAGATGTAACGGGAGATTAATACCGGTTCAGGTGATGCAAGGGTTGGTACTATTCTAGCATATTCAAAGAATGTGGTAGTATAACCCTTACTCTCTACCCCGGTTATCCTTAGGTTTAGAAACTTATTCGCTATCTGTTCCTTTTCATCGGGAGGGCAGAATTTCCTTTCTACCATATTCTTAAATTCCTCCCATTCCATGTTGTATACCCTATCACTTCCTTTTGACTGGAGGATAGTGTTCCACCATTCTAAGGCTGACTTCTTAAATAGATTAGAAGAAAACATTATCTTGTCTTCTTTAGCACACTTGCTTATTTTTAAAACAGCCTCAGTCTTTTCTATCCAGCGTAGAGCTGCAATGGTTCCTTCATTGCCAGAGAATTCTATTGGTTTGCAGGACCAGAATTCTTTATAACAACAACCATAAGGCATTGTTCTTCTTCTTTTGGGAATGGGCACTTGAAGTATAGGTCCATTGTTTACACTGTGTTCTGGTTCAGTTGGTCGCTTACTGCTATGCTTACTTTTATTTTCCGCATCCTTAACATTTTGGATAATAAATGGCATTGCATCTATGATTCCTTGTGCCACTATGTGTTGGATAGCACTATTATCCACTTGGTTTCCATTGTTATTGATGCTCGGATTCTCATTAACCAAGTTAATGTTACTCTGGTTATCGTTATTCAGATTTTCTTGATTTCCTTCGTCGGTCATCTGAATTTTAAACAGTTACCACGTATTAATATCATAAAATAATATTTAATATAGCCAATCACATGACACGCATTTTGGTCAAAAGCGTCGATCATTGCGACTTTACTCTATTCAGATAATATGCATCTATCACATACCAGTATTGAAATTAAAATTACAATACCGACTGAAATGTAAAGTTACACTACTAATAATAGGCATCTGTAGTTTTTTTTTTCATATACATACACACATATCATATTATTTTATTATTAATATTATTATTACTACCGTTTCCATCATCACATCTACGGATATGGATTCATCTAGAAATCCATATTGCGCTCGTCGTACTTCCAGACGAGTCGCTCTCCCACCTGTCTCATTCTTTCACTACTTTCTAAAATTTCTTCACCAAATGTCCTAAGTTCTTGTACATTTTCTGCACTCATTGCGGGTGTAGGTTCTAGGACTGGGTTCGGAATCTGGGGTGCGGGATTCTGGTATGGAGGTATAGGGGCCTGAAATGGGTAAGGATTTTCTAGAATCTCCCTAATGAATACATCATTATCGTAATAGGGATCTAGAGGGTCTAACCCTGGGTTGGCTCCTTGGTTCGGCATGGGTATATCTTCGTGTATCGGGTAACGTTGCACGTAGTCCCTATTGTCATCCCACCACGGGTCATAATTTGGGTTTAAGGGGTTAGGTGTTGGTACCCTAGGTATTTCCTCCGGGTTGAAATCATGCATTTCTACTTGATTTTCAGGGTTTTCTATCTCCATCGGTTGGTCAGGAATTGGTGGTTGTGGTTGGGGTGCTATCATTTGTTCCAGGTTAGGGTCAGCTGCAGTGGTTGCTAGGATGTGGATATTGGCTATACCCCTATTAAGCATATCCTGGGCATAGGCATCGGTTTCTTTTTTGGCTGCGGCTAGTGCTCTCTGGTCTTGTAACTTTTTCATATGCTTCCTACGCTCATGTGCCCCTCGACTGAACCATCCTCTCTTTTTCTGAGGGAATGGCTCCTCGGACTGAGCTTTAAACACGAATATTCTTTCTTCCGTATCAGCAGAGTACCCTGAGAGGGCAGGCTGAGAAGAGGCACCTTTGCTTCTAGGCGAACCAGACAATTGACGGTACGCGTCAGATGGTCCTTGGTCGCTCATATTGTAAACTAACAAATAGTCAAATAACACATAACAATAAAATACAATTATACACGTATTCCCGTAATTTATTTCCTAACAATTTAAATTTTGATGTCAGCAGAACGCTTCTGTGGCTGAATCAGTGGCTTAGCTCTGATACCACCTTCTGTCGCAACCCCCGTCCCTCTATACAAATACAGGAACAGGAGGCCGCGACCAATTTCGGTGGTATCTGGTATTGTCTAATTTGGCCGCGGAATTTTCATCATGACCGTAGTTAGGAAATATTTGATCA
The DNA here is from genome assembly GCA_030545235.1 of Helianthus tuberosus. NCBI lineage: Eukaryota > Viridiplantae > Streptophyta > Magnoliopsida > Asterales > Asteraceae > Helianthus > Helianthus tuberosus. Next base: position 37,814 of record JARYGA010018989.1, read on the forward strand.
GAGTAAAATACCACATTTTCATAATATTAAACACATGGGATAAAACCCAAGTTTTAAGCACACACATTTCCATAGGAATAAATCCTATTTTTATTTAATAAAAACATCTATTTCTTTTATGTAACTTTATTGCCACTTTTCCAAGCCTTCAGTGCTGTCCAGCTGCCTTCTATTTGGCTTTCACATTTTGTTACTTGGAACGCGTTTAAAACATTTTTTCAGTGGGAAATACTGGTGAGTGAATCCCAGTTTAATCAAGTTTAATAAAAAAAAAACCATTGTACAGTATTGATGGTGATCTCGCAATTACATTTGTTTCCAAGTTATATCAATTAACATCTATGGTACTGTCAGACCCGACTTGTGGAAATGTTACCCCTCGCAAGGCAGTAACATAACTTTGTATACAAAATCCCAACATACTCATGATATTTGTATTCTTACAAATACTCAATAACTGTTTAATATATAATTATTCGTGTGAGGTTTTGTAAAAAGAATTTACGAAAAGGAGATTACTCACATTGCTGTCTTAGATTATCCTTTAGAATTTCCTGGTGACAATCTATAATTTACAAAAATGCACATGTGTTAGTTTAATAACCCATTTTAACGTTAGCAATACCCTCCCCGAGACGGCATTCCAACGACTACGGCGGGCAGAACCACGACAGCCGTTATGGAACCCTAGATCAATCGGGCAGAGTATCTAATACGTATCCAGGGGTTATGATACTTACAACAGAGCAGAACTTCATTATTTAGGGGGGTATTATAGCCGAGTATAATGCCTATTATAAGAAATTTTGAGAGAGAAAGTCGAAATTTGAACGATCGAACTAAAGGCCCGAGCTCTAACTTTATAGGAGCTGATTCTGGGTTCATCGCGCCCCGCGTAGCCCACAGCCAGGGCCTTCGCGGCCCGCGACTAGGTGTGTAGGGTCTAGCTTTGACTCGTCACTCGGTATAGCTTCGCCACGTGCCGCCACGTGGCGGCTTCCGGAGGAGGGCGGGTGTCTAGCCTTGTCGCGGCCCGCGTCAACTAAAGACAAGGGGCGTCGCGCCCCGCGACGACCCAATTATTTTTGTTTTTGTTTTATTTTTAATGTTAAATTATATTTTGAGCTCGGTTTTCACATACGGGGTGTATTTAAAGACGTATAGGGATATTCTAATATATTTTAGGGTGCCGAAAAATTTATGAGGGTGTCGGTTTTCTTTAGGGTTGTTATAGTGACTCTTTTGGATTAGCCTGATATCTGGCACACAGACATACGACAAACATAATGTCTGGTCTTGAAGCAGTCAAGTACATCAGAGAACCAATCATTGCCTTGTATTGAGTTGGATCAACGTCTTCAGTACATTCATGATCTGGGCCAAGATTGTGATTTTCGCAAATGGGTGTGTTGAAAGTAGCGCAATCCTCCATTTTGAATCGAGACAAAATGTCATACACATACTTTGTTTGATGAATAAACATCCCATCCTCCTTCTGATAAACTTGTAATCCCAGAAAGTTAGACAGCTCACCCATAGCGCTCATTTCGAACTTCCTCTTCATTACCTTCTCGAACTTTTGACACATGCTCTCATCTGATGACCCAAAGATGATGTCATCCACGTATACCCAAAGATGAATAGTATACTGTCAATCTGACCTCTTTCAAAACCATTCTTGATCAGATGTGTTGACAGTGTCTCGTACCACGCCCTTGGTGCTTGATGTAATCCATACAAAGCTTTATCAAGTTTGTACACTCGATCTGGATAATCTAGATCAACAAACCCATCTGGTTGTGAGACATACATCACTTCTTGGACTTTCCCGTAAAGAAATGCACTCTTCACGTCTAGTTGGTAAACTTTGAAGCCCTTGAATGAAGCGAAGGCTAGGAACAAACGGATTGCTTCCAACCTTGCCACTGGTGCAAACACCTCATTGTAATCAATCCCTTCCTGCTGATTGAAACCTTTGAAAACTAACCGAGCCTTGTTACGCATTACTATCCCTCGATCATCTTTCTTGCACTTAAACACCCACTTAGTTCCTATTTCCTTTTCACCTTTAGGAAGGTCAACTAACTCCTAAACTTTCAACTTAGCAAACTGGGCCAATTCCTCTTGCACAGCTTGAACCCATGAATTGTCTTTTAGAGCCATATGAATGTTCTTCGGCTCATCTTGAGAAATAAAGCAACTATACAAGCACTCGTTCACATTCCCAGTCTTCTCAATCGAAACAAATAAACATGTATTCGCTCTATGCTTCTCCTTGTCTGAACACCTGCAGTAGGATCTCCAAGTATCATGTCAACTGGATGATTTCTATTTGCTTGTGTAATAGCAACGGTATCCATTTCTAAATTATTACCCAGGTTTGATCCAATCTCCCCCTGAATATTCTTATTCGCAAATGGATTAATGAAATCCCCCCCCTGAATGGGTTCAGACTCACTATCG
>JARYGA010018990.1:0-29843 GCA_030545235.1 Helianthus tuberosus
GTCAAACAACACAATATTTAATATGCACAGCGGAAGCAATTTAAAAGATATACTACAACCGAATTTAATATTGTAATATCAAATGTCACAATATTCGGAAGTTTTATCCACATACGAATCGTAAACAAAATGGAAACAATAGTTCAACAGACTTCAGGCATCTTAAGCTTGCGAGACTTCTAATGATGCTAAGGAGAAATCCCAGCCAATTTCGCTTAGTACCTGCATTTAATCTTTTTGGGAAAATACGTCAGTTTACACTAGTAAATACATTCAACTGACTCATTTTGGAAAATGATTGAAATTGGTTTGGATGCACGTGGCATAAACATTTTTATTTTTAACTTGGGAGAATCATTTAATATTATAATCTTGTGAACGAATTACAAGTTACTTGTGTGTTCAGTCGCCCGGATCTTGTCCGGGTTAAAGATCAATAGACACACCACATCATAGAGTTATACACTGACGGGTGTACGCCTACACCCCGTGCTCAGGTCGTGGCCATCTCGTAAGATGATGCCAAGGATATCCGGGACATGGTCATCAACCCCCCAAAGGCTTTAAGTAAACAAGACTGTTTAAACGAGCCGATCAAATTATTCAACTACCCACTCAACTGTGGAGATTTGATGCTCGATCAAGCGGTATGCTATATACCGTAACCCAAGCCCGTATAGGGAAAATAAGTTAAAAGTATTTACCTGAGCAATGTATAAATCACAATAAGCAAACGCAGGTAGCTTTTACTGGTACTCCTAATCTGGAACGAAGGTTTTATAATAACCTATTAGAATCCTAACGGGTCTTTAATTAAGCTTAAGCTTAGACCGGCTAGTTTCAAAGATACGGTTCGTACGCACGATTAAGCGAAGACCGGATAGAATGTGATTTAGACCCGACAAGTTCAGAGACTTGCTTAATATGGGTTTATTATTCACATTCTGGATTTTGAGATAAAACCGATAAGGTTTGACCCGTTTCGGCTAATTTATGTAAACTTGTTACATAAACCGAACCGTACGCGTAATAAGCGTGACGGGTATTCGTGAGAGCTATATACAGGTTTCCTAAGTTAATTATGCCTCAAATATGTTGTGACATCAGTAAGATGTCTTTCATTATGCCCGAAACACGTTTAAACACAAACTAGGCCCCGTAGGGGTAGTTTGGTCATTTAAAAGTTTATAAAAGAGTTTAAGTAACAAGCTGAGTTACAGGTCAGATGTAATCAGAAAATATACTCAATTTACTAAGTTATATCAGTAGGATAAAACATATATGTGAAATTTATCAATTATAACCAAACTATGCCTCGTAGGGGTATTTTGGTAATTTCACATAAGTCGAAAAACTCAAAACTGAAGTCTGAGTTAATCAACTTTTGCTTACTGTTAAAATATGATAATTTGCCTAAAATATCAGTAGGTATCGACCCGGGTATGTTCAATATAATTTTAATACATACCATGCGTTAAAACGCTTAATAAGGCGATTAAAGGCCATTTCCGGGTTTGATACTTAAATCTGATATTTTTATATTTCCAGAAGGCTTAAAATAATTTATTTAACATGTGTGATCAGTAGCAAAAGGTTTGGAGTCGTTTAGATATGTAAAACTTATTTTATTGCCCGTAAGGGCAAAACTGACATTTACCGGATTAAGCCTACGACTATGAGTTATGCTCAGCCTAAAATTAATTAAAAATCTTTAAAATTCCCAAAATAATATATTACATCAGTGGGTAAAATATTTGATATCAAAAAGTATGTTTAAGTAGGCTATACGCTAATTACGCCATTTTATTAACATAAAGCATTCATTTTGCGATAATGAGCATAACTCTTAATCTACAATTAAAATTGATGTCAAACTTTGCATACACATTTATATATCAGTAATTTTAAGTTTCTACTCTTTTACTTTTCCAAAGATCACGTTTTAAGGCAATAAGGGCATAATGGTCAACATATGGGCAATTAACGGAATCATGCGTATTAGTTGGATAATTAATGATCCGAGGTGTATAATCACAGAGGGTTATACTAGCATGTAACCTGGTCCAAATAAGGCTCTAAGGCATTTCTAAAACATACCATACGGGTCAGAACTAAAAGTCAAAGTGAAAGTCAAACTATGTGACTTTCGGTTCCAAACCAGGTCTAAACAGGAAATTGTTGGGTTGAACATGTTTAGACATGTTCTTACACTTATTACCAAGTTATAACAATGATCCATCAGGTTGTATATGATCTATAATGTTAATTATGCATAAATGGCATTTTAAGTCTCCTGTTGACTTTTTAAATATAAGTTTGACCCGACTTTTGACCTGGTTAGAGTGATGATCAGGGGAAACCCTTTTAAGGTTTTATTACCCACATAAATACCAACTTATAACTATTTTTAATTCGAGATATGACTGAGCCATTGTTGACTAATCTCGAAGTCAAACCGTAATTACGACGGTTTGACTTTTAGCTAATATACTAAGCTAAACTTAATTAAAGAAGGATTTGCAGACTTACAAGGGTCCTATGCACGGAATGTGATCAGTTGAGGCTGCTTGGGAGCTCCAAGAATGATCAGAAGCTTGTTTGAAGGTGTGTGGAACAATGTTGCACAATGAGGCCTTATATACTAGTTGTAAACACCATAACATGTTGACAACTAAGGCTACAAGTGACCACAATTGTCCCACAAGTGTCCCTGGGGTCTAGGAACATTTTAGGGGTCGCCCAATGGTGAGAAATACCAGTGGGATCGGTCATAATCGCGCAAAACAGGCTGCAGCCTGTTTTTCTGGTTCTGGACGCCTGACGCGGCCCGCCTCAAGTTCTGTTAATGTCCACGCGGGCCGCATGGCCCTTCTGATCAGCCAAAAACGTTTTCTTGATGTTGCATCACACCCCTTGGCCCTTCCGAAAGGTCAATTGAGCTAGAAACTTGCAATTTGACCCCTTATAATATACCCACAAGGGCCTTAGGACTTATACCCACTTTGCCAAGTCCCTGGACACTTCCGGTTAACCCGAAAAGTCATAACTTTCAATGTTAACGCTTTAACCCCTCGCACACGAATTTGATCATAACTTTCTCATACGATAACGAAACTTTACGAAATTTATATCGTGTATTCTAGTGAGCATAATTAACATTTACAAAGCTTCGGGTTTGTCAAAAGGTCACTCAGAGGTATATCTTTAAACATGTTGACACATTTAACCCTTGTAGTTTGTAATCTCTCACTTTTTGCTTCGTATGATCCATGATTTATTCGTTTGATGTTATAAACATCATGTAGGGTTATTATGAAGTATATTTATTCACTGTTGACATTCAGAGCCCGTAAAATCACATACTTTCCATGTTTTTCAACGTTAGTCCTTTTGTAACATTCTTTCACACGTTCAAACTTTATGACACGTGTCAACACATTATAGGACGTGAATTTTCGAGGTGTTACATTTTTTAAATCAATCATCTATCCTTAGATGATTTCTTTTGGCCTTGTGCCATACGAATTTTCAAAATCTCGTCAAAGTTTGGGCCTAAATAATGTGAACACGTGCAATCTGGAAGGGTGGGTGCCTGTACCCTGAGTTTTCTGTCTAAGGCTAGAGTATTCGTACAAATCCGCAGTATCAGACCAGTCACTCTTACCTGGGAACTCTTGGGGTGAGTGTCCACTTATAGGCAAGCATGTCTTCGCGATACATTATTATGACCCATTTATTTTGATTTGTCACTGTGTGTCGTCTGTTTGTTATGAGGTAATGAACAAATGACCACCATCCTTACATTTTGTCGATATTTATGACATCTCATTTCTTTCATCACATCATCTCACTCGTTTTCTCTCATGTTTCCTCTTTTAGAATGCCTCCTCGACTTAACGTTCAACAACCCAATGCCGAACTGGCGACTATTATAGCACAGCAGATGGCTGCTATGCTACCAAATCTCACTACTCAAATCAACCAAGCCAACACTAACAATAATGCACCTGCTCCGTGCAACTGTAAAAGTTTTAACTCGGCTAAACCGCTCAAGTTTAGTGGTTCTGAGGGAGCAACTGGGCTCCTACAGTGGTTTGAGAGTCTTGAGAGCACCTTTCGCCATGTTCAGTGTCCCAACAATCGTAAGGTCGAGTTTGCTTCTAGTGTATTCCAAAAGAGGGCTCTCACATGGTGGAATGGGTTAACGAGAGATCGAGGTGCTGAGGTTGCTTTGGGTCAGACATGGGAGGAACTTAGAGCTCTTATGATGAAAGAGTTCTGCCCTCGTCACGAGCAGAGGGCTTTAGAAAATGAGTTCCATAACCTCAAGCAAGACAGTGGTGAACACCAGGCTTACACTGACAGATATGAGGAGTTAAGCTTGCTCTGTCCGACAATGGTCAAGCCTTTGGATAAGGCTATTGAGAAGTACATAGACGGTTTCCAGATCCTGTACAGGATATTGTCATTGGCAGCAACCCCACTACCGTCCGACAGGCCATTGAGCTAGCTGCAACCCTAACTGACTCTCAAGTCAAAAAGGGTAAACTCCATAGAAAAAGGTGATAAGAAACAGAAACAGTCTGATAACACCATGGAGCAGAAAGGCAAAAAATATGAATCCTCAAAGAAATCAAGGAAGCGTAAGGCTTCCAAGAATTTCGCTGTTACTACTCAGACAAACAAGGCAGCACAGAATCAGCCTGCACAACCTGCCGCCAAGAGGCAGTATGCTGGCAACGCACCTCTGTGCAACAAGTGTAACAGTCATCATCAACCACAAGTGCAATGCCGCATCTGCACAACCTGTGGCAAGTCTGGTCATCTTGCAAACACCTGCCGCTTCGCTCTTAACCAAAACCAAGCTGCACAAAACCCTGCCCAGAATCCTGCACGACCTCACTACCTGCCTGGTTCATGTTTCAAATGTGGGGATCTGACCCACTACAGGAACAACTGCCCGAAGTTTGTAGGATCGTTGTTGAACCCGAATGAGTCAATTGGAAGAGTTTTCTATCCGATTTAAAGGCGGAAACAATGAAATGGACGCTCAAACTAATTATAATGTCTCTTGGATTGATTTAACACAGATTACAACCTGAGAACAATCTGGCAGCACTTCGTTACAATTTCTGAATCCGTGCCAAATGAATGAACAAGTGCACCTTATATAGTAGCTTGATTTCGCTTATATGACCAAATGCCTTATGAGCGAAATCAGAAGTTTCTGATTTCGCTCCAAGTGACCTTGGATCATATGAGCGAAATCACACTCTTAACCACTAACTTCTGTTTCTCGAACCTCGTGCACTGGTTATTCTAACCTATCCTATTCTATTACATGATACAAGATGAAGTCAATAGACGTAATGCACCAACAGACTCCCCCTCGGATATTGACGAAGTCTTCAGTGTCTAGACTCTGTTATGACACCTCTTCTGTCTTGATCATTCTGCCTTCTCGTTCAGATTGTAACATTGAAAGCATCTTTCAATCTTTCTCTTTGATCAGCTTCTCTCTTTGAATCTTACACCAGGATCTCATCACTGGCTCTATCATCAACAGCTTCACCATAAGCAGGCTCCCCCTCTCGTTAAGCTTCCATGCTTTTAGGGATCGACACCTCTCTTTCCATCTACAAGCTTCTCCTAACTTTTAGCTTGTCTTCATACTCCCCCTTAGACTCTGCTCTCGGGATCGTAGTCTGGACTTTTCCTGCAATCACTCATACAACTATAAGTAACAACATTTTAATCTTCAATTTTCCAGAAATCGTAATCTGGCAATTCAAACCTTCTAAACCACTTCTCATGAATTTGGCAGTTTCATCGAATCATATTGGAAACTAGCTCTATAACAATATAAGCATCCAACTCCCCCACAGTTAATCGTCCAAGTCCAAACTAATGACCTTGGAGATATCACAAACTGTTTTTGAAATTTTAAAAAAAAAAATTCATGTTTCAATTTAATGAACTTGTTTTATTCTCAGAAACACAATCAACTTACTTAGATTTTGAAACTCAGCATCTCAGACATTGGTTGTCGAAAATAAAGCAGTAAAGAAATATGTACAAACATATTTACAGACAATATTTTTGTTTTGAGTATGCATCAGAGGATCATATCAGTTTTTGACAAGTCACAAGTACCGTTGAGCTTAGTTACACATTAAGAATTAAACAATTCACTTAGATTGTCGATATACTGGTCGACTTTAAATTCTCACACAATTTTCAATCTGTCCAGGATACGGATTAAGTGTTTTAGAGACTTAAACTTATACGTGTGTCCCACCTCTTGAATATACTCCCGTGTCCAGATCCCAATATTCAGTCTTACAGGTAATTATAACACAAATGATATCTGTAGGGGTTAATAATTTATGAAGAATCATGAGAGCTCAGGTCAGAACTACCGTTCAGCAGAGAGATCATGACTCAACTTTTGGGTGTGTCCCCTTTAGAGGATCTTTTTTACAACAGCATTGCTAAGCAATTTTATTGTCTTATCATATATGCTGAGGGTGATGCTGTGTTTCAAGCATTTGCAAAAAGTATTATTCGGGGACTAGGTCAGAACTTCCATTCAGCAGAAGTCCCGGAATAATACCCCAGATATCACTGAGTATAAAGACCTAGTATATCAGAAAAAGGAATCTTTCAAACAAGATTTCAGGGGTTACCTATATATCCAAGTAGTGTTCCCCACGAAATAAGTAAGTAAAGATTTAGTTTTATATCCCGAACAAATTTATTAAGAGTGCAAAAACTATCGACACATCATCAGTGAGACTGTTTAACACTATTTAATCATTACATTTCTTTAGCATACTGTAACTGTCTACTGATGTACTATCATTTCCTCTTTTTACGCAAAACTCAAATTTTTAAATTTTTATCATGTTTTTGGCTTTTTCAAAATTTTCAAATGTTTTTGTATTTTCTGACAACAAAAAATCTCCCCCTAAAATGCAAAATCATTAAAAATTTGACAACACAATACTGATAGCTTTGTCTCGCCATCCATTTTCTGCATCTTGTGAACTTGATTACACGAAAAGCAGTAATTACCCCCATGATTTACAACCCATTAATCTTAACAGTTTGAAAACCGTTTTTCAATCTGATGAAAGTAATCATGTTTGTTCAGCCGTGAGGGTTTCGACGTATTCAATCAACATTTATTCAAACAATATTTTTAGGGTTTTGAAAATATTGTTTATTTATATACAGAAAACAATCAAACTAAACTCCCTGTTCAACCAAACCAGGGTTCAGCAACCTCTTCCTGTGCCAAGCTGCCCCAACTACCATTCTCACAATCTTCAGCTTCGTTGAGCACCTGTACATTCAAACTTTATCAATCATTTGAACAATTTAGCCCAGGTTTGTTGGACCTTAGGCATTTCAACACAATAATTTTCATTCAATTTTTGAAATTCTTTGTCACTTAAAACTTTTTCAACTTTGACTTCAACTTTCTCATCTTTTACCGACGTCACTTGTTTCTTAGCACTCCACACTTGACCTTTCGGAGTACCTCTTTTGTAAAAGTTTGTCTCTTTTTGAACCTTTTGATCTTGAACAACATTTTTAGGTTTTCAAAACTCTTGAGGTTTTGTCATATCAACAGATGTTCTCCAACTTTGTGTTGTTCTCAATCTGGGTGTGTGAGAATTCCAGGTCTGTCTTGAATCGAACCTGTTCAAGTTTGATTTCCAAGTTTGATTTGAAGCAAACTTGTTTGTATTGTACCTCCAAGTTTGTTTCGAATCAAATCTGGTTGACCTTGGTTTCACATCCTCAGATTTATGTTTTTCAACATCAACGGGCTTTGGATTTGGACACTTTCATACAACATGTCCAATTTGATCACATTTAAAACACACTTTCTTTGAAACGTCCTTGGCCTGTTGTTGTTTCTTTTTCATAGTCTCAAACTCCTCATTAGATTGTTGTCCAAATTTGAGTTTTTCCTCTTCTTTCAAACTTTTTCCTTGAACAAAATTCAATTTTTGTTGCAAATCCTGTTTTTCATTTTGTTTTCGATTCTGTTTCTTTTTATAACCCAAACCAGCCTTCATGTTTTTCTTCTTAAAACCAGGTTTGTTATAAAGAGATTTATGACTTTTACCAACAAACTTTGAAATTTCCGACTTCTCAATCTCAACCATTTTGAAAACTTTATCGACCTTCTCTGAAATCACATTCTGAATCGGGAATACAACATCTAAGAATAGTTTGTCTGATCCAATCATGGTATAGACCAATCCCTTTGAATCATCATCCATTTTTTTCTCGGATTTTGTGTTTTTCAGATAACCATCATGAAAATTTCCTTCATCTTCATCCTGTGATTCAAACTTACCTTTTGTAGACTCATCTTTCAAAACACTATCAACAACCTTACTCACCACCTCTGAATCATCAGCTTCATCAGATTTGGTGTAAGTCACATCGATACTTTCAGGTAATTGGTCAGCTATGTTCAAACCCTTTGCCACCTTTTCCTCATCATAAAAAGTATAATTGTTTCTCAATGGTGGTGGTACATGATGAAACTCTGAACCAATACCCTTTTTGCAATTGTCAGTATCTTTGTCATCTGGTGTGATGTTGAAAATGCGTTCAAGAATGTACGAAGAGTTATGATAACTTTGAAGTTTTGTAACAATCTTTTCTTTTTCATCCAAGACTTGTTTAAGATTAGCAATTTCATCAACACATTTGTTCAATTCAATTTGCTTTTCTTTAAACTTTCTTTCATACATTTCTTTAGTGACTAAAGTTTCAGACAATCTTTGATCAAAACTTTTGATTTGGCTCTTCAAAGTATCATAAGCTTCCTGTACTCTCTGACTCGACCACTTTAAAGAATCATATTGTTTTTGTAAATCTTGAAATTTAGATTCTTTTTCAACACAATCAACACATTTAGCAGTACACTTTTCTTTCAAAATCTTATTTTCTTCTTCAAGATCATGACATTTCTGTGTTAGCTCTTCGACTTTTACAAAATTTCTTCTTTTTCAATCATTTCTTTACATTTTGTTGTGAAAACATTTTCTAGTTTAACTATATCATTGTCTTTTGTTTTTATGATGTCATCTTTTTCAGTACAGGCTTTGCACATTTCTATGCAATTCCTGCACTTGTTTTCTTTTTCATCAACCAATTTAACATTCGACAAGTCAGAAGATTTTCTTACCTCAGTCTCTTTCAGCACCGGTTCTTCTGTCTCAGCTTTCTGATCTTGCTCTTTGTTCTCCTCTTTTTCTTCTTTCTGTGCTTCTTCTATTTTCTGGTCTTCTTCAGCTTTCTGTTCCTCTTCAGCAGCAATCTTCACAACAGTCTTTACTTCTTCAATCATCTTCTTCAATTCTTCTTCTTTTCGCTTCTTCATTTCTACTACCTTCGGTAGACTTACTTCACAAACCTCTCTTATCTTCTTCTCCAAATCAGGCAGATATGCTTTATCAGATAACCTTCGTGTGTTGAAAGTAGCTTGCCTTGGAAGCAAATTTGTTACAGCTTCGAAATCCACTTTTGATGGGTCAACAACTGGATTACCCCGTGGATCCATGTAACATTCCATCTCATCATTCCATCTTTTTGCTCTCTGGGCTTCTTTGAATGGTTCGTTTAATTTTCCGATTTCCCATCTTGCATAATCTGCTTTCCACCATCTATCTGGATCAGTATCAGCCACAAATGCATATCCAACTGCATCTTCTTCAGGGCAAACCTGACTCCAGTCATAACCTACATCGTCATAAATAACTGTAAGAGCCCTTGATTTTTCTTCAGGCTGTTTCAACCTTGGAGGCTCAGATTTGTTCTGATGATAAATCGCTTTCTTGTAATAATCTTCTTTGAATGGGTTTTCAGAATCATCATCAGCATACGCATTTCTGCACTCGCGCTTAAAGTGACCTTTTTGTTTACATTTGAAACATGTCACCTTAGATTTATCAAATCCCAGTTTGGTAGATGGTCCACCAATTGACTTTCTCCCTGTGATCTCCATGAACCGCTGTGCCCGACGAACAGCACTGGCCATGCACCATCTTATATCCATTAGTTCCATCTCCTCGGGGTCTAATTGATCATAATCTTCTTTCGTCAAGTTGGTGTTGCCAATCTTCCCTGCAACGTGGCTTTCATACGATTCAAGTACAGATGCCAAGAAAACCATCTGTTGTTTTGCTGACTCTTCGCTGAAATTTTTCCCATTCTTCAGATCCACTGCGATATTACACTGAAACAAATTCTTGGAAGCAGATTGACTTGAAGTGTTTGAAGAAGATCCATTGTGAAAACCACTGTGAAGACTTTCATTGTTCACTGAACTTGAACTTTCTGCAGAAAACGTTGTTCTTGGAGACCCATCCTGTGGTATATTTCCTCTGTAGTAAAGCTCCACATTTTGCTGATAAGCTGGATTGTTGACTTTAGATCTCTTTATCTCCAACTCATGACTTTCAAGTCTTTCGATCAGCAAATCCACTTTTAAATCTTCAGGCTTGATTGTGTTTTTCAACATTAGAGCGAAGTATTGCCACTCTTGATCATTTGGAAATGAATCAAACAATTTATCCACCAGCTCCTCTTCAGAATATGTGATTTCATGTCTGGTCAGCTCCATTTTCAGATGTCCAAATCTCTCGATCATTTTACAAACAGATTCATTTTTCATACAACTGAATAGATCAAACTCTTTACGCAACAATTTCTTTTTATTTTTAACAATTTCATTACTTCCTACACACTTTCTCTCTAACGCTTCCCACAAACTCTTTGAAGTTTTCTCTTGTTCAAGTAACGAGATAATATCCTCTCTCACTGACTGTTTGATCAATGTAATCATTTTATATTCAGCCACAACATTTTTTATATCTATGTCTGTGAAATCTTTCGCATCTATTAACTCTCCTCCCTCTTTTACTGGTTCAATATATCCATTTTTCAGTTTTAACCAGCTTTCAGGAGGGAAAGCTTTTACCCAACCCTCAAATCTGTTTTTCCACCAGTTATAATCTTCAACTTTCATTAGCTTTGGTGGCTTCTGTTGACTTCCATACATGTTCTCAAACTTCAAGTTCTCCGAAATCTCTCTTGAATATTCTCTCATCTCAGAACTTCTATCTGTCGATTCGGAAGTGAACGCGTTGTAGAATGTGTTGTAGAACTCTTCACCGTTGCTTGACATCTTCAAACACCTGAGAACAATCAAACAAACTCAATCAGTTTAAACTATATCCAATAATCTGAAATACACTGACACTTGGTTGTCATGAAATTATCTTGACGCGAAAAAGTTCACTTTCGAGTGAAATATGAATTGCAGCTATGAGTGAAATCCCAAACTGTCCTTAAAAGCGAAATTAAATGTAACTTTGAGCGAAATCAGGACACCAAGAGCGAAATCAGGGTTTTGTGGTTCACAAAAGCGAAATCAGGATTCTGGTTGGAGCGAAATCACTGTTTTATGTCTCAAGAGCGAAATCAAGCTGACATTGGAGCGAAATCACACATATTCTTGTCCATTGGAGCGAAATTAGATGGACCTAAAAGCGAAATCAGAGAATGTCCATATGAGCGAAATCAGCTCGGGGGGCATCTTGGTCCATTTTAAGTCCGAATTTCAGTGTCAAACTTTCAAGGGTTTATCTATGTCCAATTTTACACAAACTGTGAAATTTTGATCTGATTTTGACCGGTAGATTTTGTTCTGTTGAATAAAGAAGGAGTAGAAGACAGAAATTTGATGCAAATGAGCTAAACTCTTCCTCCTGTGTTCTGATACCACTTGTAGGATCGTTGTTGAACCCGAATGAGTCAATCAGAAGAGTTTTCTATCCGATTCAAAGGCGGAAACAATGAAACGGATGCTCAAACTAATTATAATGTCTCTTGGATTGATTTAACACAGATTACAACCTGAGAACAATCTGGTAGCACTTCGTTACAATTTCTGAATTCGTGCCAAATGAATGAACAAGTGCACCTTATATGGTAGCTTGATTTCGCTTATATGACCAAATGCCTTATGAGCGAAATCAGAAGTTTCTGATTTCGCTCCAAGTGACCTTGGATCATATGAACGAAATCACACTCTTAATCACTAACTTCTGTTTCTCTAACCTCGTGCACTGGTTATTGTAACCTATCCTATTCTATTACATGATACAAGACGAAGTCAATAGACATAATGCACCAACAAAGTTGGCAAACGCAAATCAGGCACAGGCTCGTGGACGAGCTTTTAATCTGAATGCAAACGAGGCACGGTCAGATAACGAAGTGGTGAACGGTACATTCTTTGTTAACAACCAACCTGCTTCTGTTCTTTTTTATTCAGGTGCCGATAAGAGTTTTGTGTCCTTAGCTTTTGAGCCTTTGCTTTCGATGACTAGAACAAAACTAGGAAAGCCCTTGACAGTAGAAGTAGCTAGTGGTGAACCTTAATAACCATCTTTTTCCTATTGACCTCACACCGATGCAACTCGGGAGCTTCGATGTTATAGTAGGTATGGATTGGTTAGCTAAATACCATGCTGAGGTGGTTTGTTTTGAGAAGATTGTTCATATTTCGCTTTCGACTGGTGAGATATTAGAAGTTCGGGGGGAGAAATCCATTAGTGGCCTTAAACTCATGTCTTGTACCCAAGCCCAAAAATACCTACGAAAGAACTATGTTTCCTTCTTGGGACATGTCATAGAGGAGAAAGGAAAGGGTAAGACTATTCAAGATATCCCTGTTGTTCGGGATTATCCTGAGGTATTTCCTGAAGAATTACCTGATTTACCCCATGTACGCCAAGTTGAGTTTCGTATCGATCTTGTACCTGGTGCTAATCCTATTGCTAAATCACCTTACCGTCTTGCATCGTCTGAGATGCAAGAGCTATCTAAACAGCTCCTGGAGCTTTCTGAAAAAGGATTCATTCGTCCGAGTTTTTCACCTTGGGGCGCTTCTGTCCTATTTGTGAAAAAGAAAGATGGATCTTTTAGGATGTGTATCGATTATCGTGAGCTTAACAAGCTTACCATCAAGAATCGATATCCCCTACCTCACATTGATGATCTCTTTGATCAGCTACAGGGTGCTACTTGCTTTTCAAAGATTGATCTACGTTCTGGGTATCATCAACTTCGAGTGATCGAAGAAGATATTCCCAATACAGCTTTTCGCACACGATATGGTCATTATGAGTTTACTGTTATGCCTTTCGGTTTAACAAATGCTCCTGCTGCTTTCATGGACTTGATGAATAGGGTTTGTAAGCCTTATTTGGACAAGTTCATCATTGTTTTCATTGATGACATTTTGATCTATTCCAAGACTCGAGCTGATCATGAGCAACATCTCCTTCTTACAATGGAACTCCTAAAGAAAGAACAGCTTTTCGCCAAATTCTCCAAGTGCGAATTCTGGCTTAAGGAAGTTCAATTTTTGGGACACATCGTTAACGAACAAGGTATACATGTAGATCCCGCCAAAATCAGTGTGATTAAGGATTGGGATACACCTACTACACCTACCGAGGTTCGTTCATTTCTTGGTCTAGCGGGTTATTACCGCCGTTTTATTGAAAAATTCTCCAAGATTGTGGTTCCTCTCACTGCTTTAACTCAGAAGAATAAACCTTTTGAGTGGGGATCCAAACAGGAAGAAGCTTTCCAGACCTTGGAACAGAAACTCCGCGATGCACCTATCATAACTTTACCTGAGGGCAATGACGACTTTGTCGTATACTGTGATGCACCAATCTAGTCCTTGGCTGTATTCTCATGCAAAGAAACAAGGTCATAGCTTATGCATCAAGACAATTAAAGGTACACAAGAAAAACTACACGACTCATGATCTTGAATTGGGTGCAGTAGTTTTTTTCTCTAAAAATCTGGAGACACTACCTTTACGGTACAAAGTGTTTAGTGTTTACTGACCACAAAAGTCTCCAGCAAATTTTCAATCAGAAGGAACATGAGGCAACGACGTTGGGTTGAACTTCTAAATGACTACGATTGCGAAATTCGCTACCATCCTGGAAAGGCGAATGTCGTGGCTGACGCATTGAGTCGTAAGGAACGTGTCAAGCTTCATTATGTTCAAGTTCAATCTGACATTCAAACCTGCATTTCTCAGGCTCATCATGTTTGTGTTACACAAGACTTGATGGGTAAGGAATTACCATGTCATATTAAGCCTGAGCTTGAACTGAAAGACTTTGGGTTATTTTATTTCATAGGCCATTTGTAGGTCCCAAGTCAAGACAATCTTCGCACCTTGCTAATGGATGAAGCTCACAAGTCTCGTTATTCTATTCATCCTGGTGCAGATAAAATGTATAAGGATCTTCGAACCCAGTACTGGGGCCGGGTATGAAGAAAGACATTGCCTTATATGTTTCCAAATGCCTTACCTGTCTCAAGGTTAAGGCAGAACATCAACATCCCTTTGGATTATTGGAGCAACCAGAGATACCGGTTTGGAAATGGGAAAACATTGCTATGGATCTCATTACCAAGCTGCCTCGTACTAAAAGAGGTTATGACACCATTTGGGTAGTTGTTGATTGTCTTACAAAGTCAGCACATTTCTTGTCGATCCGCGAGGATCTGTCTACTGACAAGCTTGCTAAAATCTATGTAGATGAGATTGTATCCCGACATGGTGTTCCTTTGAACATTATATCTGACAGAGATGCTCGATTCTCATCTCACTTTTGGAGAACCATGCAAACTACCATGGGAACCCAACTTAATTTGAGCACAGCGTATCATCCTCAAACGGATGGTCAATCTGAGAGAACAATCCAGACACTAAAGGATATGCTTAGAGCTTGTGTGATCGATTTTGGTGGTAGTTGGGATTCGCATTTACCGTTGATCGAATTCTCCTACAACAATAGTTATCACTCTAGCATCAACATAGCTCCTTTCGAGGCTTTATACGTTTGAAAATGCCGTTCACCGGTCTGCTGGAATGAGCTAGGTGAAGCTCAGCTTACTGGACCTGAACTCATTCTAGAGACAACAAATAAGGTCAAGAAGATTCGTGATAACCTTCAGACAGCTAGAAGCCATCAAAAGAGTTACGCGGATTGACGACGCAAGCCCTTAGAATTTCAAGTTGGTGGTTACATCCTACTCAAGGTATCCCCTTGGAAAGGAGTGATCCGATTTGGAAAGAAAGGAAAACTTGCACCACGCTATGTTGGACCTTTCAAGATTGTTGAAAGAATCGGAAAAGTAGCCTACAGACTTGAAGTCACACCCCAACCGATGGCGGAAACATCGGGGCATGGCACTGAGAGAAACAAATTGTCCAGAAGTTTCCATAACAACTATATTTACCAAATATTTAAAGCAACATGTCCCATACCATGTCATAAGTGATAATATAATTATTACAGACAAAATCTAGTCAAGTAGTTCTGTTCCGAAAACTCAGATTTATACATAGATAGTTTATTTATTGGTTTCTAGGACCTCTTTTCCTAGCTTGGATTTCATCACAGCACAGAGAGCATCCTAGACCTTTCCTTGCCTCAAGTTCACAGCAAGCTAAGCATATAAACAACTTAAGCACTTGTCACATATGTTAAAGTAACAGCCAATACACATAGTGTAAAGGTGAGCATACAAGTTTGATAATAGCATATAGAGTTCAAAAGTGTTACGCATAACCAGCACGTACACAGAGTGAAATGAGGCATGTTAGTTATCGACATGAACCTATCGATACCAATGACTGCGGGTTGACTGCCCAAGGCAGTTTGCGATACATTCTCACCACTGTGAGCCATGTAGGTAATTGTCCTTAACAACCCCCGAGTGAACGGGTGCTGAGTCCAAACTAATAGTACTACCGTTGCTAAGGCAGGTAGACAGCATTCCATGTGTAAACATAACAAACAAGCATTCATTTAGTCACGTATACATGCGATAATGGTTAGCGTTTAAAGTATTGCATAGTGTGTTCGATGTGATTTTGTATAAGTAACATATGTAACACCCAAAAGTGCGTAAAGCAAAAAGGGATCGAGTATACTCACAGCGATTGATGGATTGAAGGGAGCGCGTAGAGCGAGGTTAGCCTGAACAGTTAACGATAGCATAAAAGATAAGCGACGCGCAAAACGAGAAAAGTCACCAAGTGCAGAATGGTGATCCGGTCGGATGGTGATCCGGCCGGTTGGCCATTCGTGTGGATGTTGACCTGTTCGGGAGGTTGTCCGTTCGGACAGTCATCCGGTCGGATGACTGTTCGTGTGGATTGTTTCTTCCTTTGGGAAGGATGTGTTTGTGTATGATGGCTTGACTTTTGAAGTTTTTCGTTGTAGCATTTTGAAACATTGAAGTATCTCTACCCTTTAGGTCGGTCGGTCGGTCGATCGGACGGTCGTTCGATCGGACGGTAACCCGTTCGGTTGGGCACTTCAGTGAGAACAAGTTCACAGCAGGGTGTCACTCGATCAGACGGTTGTTCGACCGGGTGGCATCCTTGGTGCATTGAACATGTTGAAAATTGTTTAAGTGTTGAAGTTCAAATGTCTCATGATTCGGATGGCAGTTCGATCGGATGGTAGTCCGATCGGATAGCAATTCGTTCAACATTCAGACTCCAAGTGTTGACAAAAATGGTTAAGTGTGGGACCAAGGTGCAAGTCGTTCGGGTGGCCGGTCGTCCGGACGGCAGTCCGTTCGGACGGCACTCCGTCTTGGTGGACCTGTTCGTCTTACACTTGGCTGTTTTGATCGTTTGTCGTTTTATCGAGATGTGTTGATATCGTGCTAACCAACAGAACTCCATCCTAAGCCCTAGTGACCTGGTCGAACAGGAACCACCCAAGTTCGGCCAGTCCACCGGTTCAGGACGATTGTTCTTGGTTAACCCGGAATCGATAATCTCGTAGATAGAATACGGATCTTGAACCAACACAACCACACCAAGGAGTAGTAAGTCGGCACAAGCTCTGATTCTATCGGTTTTGAGTGTCTTGAGGGTAATGACTAGATCTATGAAAGATCTTTGTTTGTTTATGTGGAAATCGGTTAGATCTAAGTTGTTCTTGGTGGATTGAGGCCAAAACATGAAGTTCTTCAAGAACACATGATGACGTCATCCTAGAACACCTTGAATCTTGATGATTTCACGGTTAAAAGTTAAGATTCAAAAGATAGAAAGGTGTAGGAGTGCGTGTAGATTAAGAAAGTACAATATTTAGGACGAGATCTTACCGAAATTGCGAGAAATCGAAGGAAAAAGCGAGTAGGAGCACTGGTCGGACGTCACTTGCCGAAAGTGGAAAGGATGAAAGTGACAAGGGGTATTTATAGGATTACCCAAAGTGGAAAGGGGTGAAGAGGTTGGTCGCTCGGGTGGCAACTCGCCCGGATGGCAGCCCGGTCGAGTGGCACCTCGGTCGAGTGGCACCTCGGTCGGGTGGCTGCCCGGCCAGGTGGCAGTTCGATCGGCTGGCACCTGGCTCGAGTGCTTGGCGTGACGTGTTTTGCCGTTTCGATTTGCGTATAGCGCGTTGCGATGCGATTGAGTTTCCTAGTTAAATTACTTTTAATCCCAACTACTCATATCTCGCACTATCTCTTTTCTACCAATTATCATACCATTTCGATTGCGATTGAGTTCGATTGCGATTTGATTGATTACCACAACACAACATAAATAAACATGCACAAGTAACACATAAGGCACACACACACGTATATCAGTAACCAAAATGCGTATTTCGAGTTGCGAGTGCGATTGCGATAGCGATAAAGCGATTAAGCATGCGATTAATAGTGATTACCATGCGATTATTAATAGATAATCCACATAATACAACTAAAGTGATAAGTAAAATAGACTAATTACAAGTCAAATAAGTCAAAACAGGAATTGAGCATGGAGAGACGGATCGCAATTAGCAATCTTGTCTTCCTTTGACTTCAATCTTGACTTTGACTTTGACTTTCGAAACATGGTGTGTTACACTAGAGCTACCTCCTGAGCTTGGAAATGTTCATCCAACATTCCACGTGTCCAATCTCAAAAAGTGTTTAGCTGATGAGAACCTCCACATACCACTTGATGAAATTCGTGTAGATAACCAGATGCACTTCGTTGAGAAACCTGTGGAAATCATGGACCATGAAGTCAAAAAGCTCAAACGCAAGCGCATACCTATTGTCAAAGTTCGCTGGGAATCTAAACATGGCCCAGAATTTATTTGGGAATGTGAAGATCAAATGAAAGCGAAATATCCACATCTATTCTCACAAGTTTCCTCTAAATAAATTTCGGGACGAAAATTCTTAAAGTAGGGGAGACTGTGACATATGTGCTTGTGTAATCTTTGTACAAACTCTGAACAAGTTAATATCAATAAAACAATGTATTTTGATCCCAATGTTTGTTTATTTATGTTTGACATTTTGCACGTTTTGACTTTCGATCGATTTTAAACTCTATATCGCTTTCTGGGAAGTTATACGCAAACTGATGCGTAAACGTTATCTGTTTAATGTGAAAAACACTCTGGAATAGCAACATAAGTTTAACATACCTTAAATAACCTTTACATAACTTAGAAATAAGTTTTAAAGGCTTTGGTATGGCAAAAAAAACAAGTTTATTCGCTCACAGGGACTATATGCGTCAAACTGCAAAAGTCTGCCGTTTCGTATGGCAACATACATTCCGGAACATGATCATAAGCGAAACATACCAAAAATAACTTTAATATAGCTTAGAAATAAGCTTTGATAGGTTCGGTGTGAGAAAACATGCTTATTTGATCATACAGGGACTAAAAGCGTCAAAAACGCCGTAAGTTTGCATTTACGCGCATATCTTACGTTCTGACCATATCCGGACATCCAAAAATTTTTGTAGACACTAAAATATTTTATTTTAGTGATCGGGATGCAAAAATACCATTTGTCGCTTAATTTGGATCGTTTTCGCGTCCGTTCGAGTTTCGTCGTAATTAAACGAACAACGTGACCGTACGACCAAACGAACCGACATCCGTGATATTTCCGAGCATATTTTGATTCCTTTATACTTTGACGACCTTGTAGAGCCTTGAAAACGGCTTAACGGAGGTTTAATACGTCAAAAATCAGCTTAAACACATGCAGGACCACACATGTAAAAGTTGGAACTTTTGCTGAACTGACCTGAGGTCGCGGGCCGCGTAGGCCAGCTCCATTTCTTACGCGGGGCACGACAGAACGCCCAGTGACAGAAACTTGATTTTCAGCAAACTGTTGCAAATTCAGGGGTTGTTCTTGCAACTTCTTTGTGTAATGACCAAGTTAACACCTCTCCAAGCAAAGGATAGCTGTCATTAACACATGTATGGCTTGGATTCATTGCTTGGTGGCCTAATAAACACTTGTAATGATCTTGTTCATCATCCACAAGTATAAATAGCTTGGTCCTTTAGAGCTGAAAGTCAAACAGTTTGACCAACAGTTTGACTTTCGGTTTTGACCATCTATTGGTCAAGTCAAAGTTCAATTGAACTTTGCAACGTGATTGTAATCACGATGTTTATAATCCTTAGCGATTATACCTACTGATTACCACATTGACTAGGTGTCGTGACGAGTCAAAGTTTCGGTCAAAATTCGTATTTACGCGCATTTTGCAACGGAACTACTTTTAGGTATCAAAACACTTTGTTTTGATACCAAATCAGTTTTCTGAGTTAGTTAAACATGATTTGACATGTTTAACTCATCACTACTAGTTTAGTGCTTGTTTAGGGTCGTAAGTTAAGCGGTCTCGACAAACACTTAGACTTTCGAACCCGACCCGTTTGGTCGATCATTAGGATCCGACCAAGCATGTTTAGTGATCATAGTTGCATAGGGAATAACCTACTGAGGTTATACCTTATGATCACATACGTTGGTTAGTTATTTGTTAAGTTGATTATATGCCCATAGAAAATGACCAAAATGCCTTTTTGAAGCATAAATTCATATCTTGAAAATGTGATCAAGTTTTTGATATATAATCTGATCTAGTAACATATTTAGGCATCCTTGGGCATGTAACACTTGACATAGGACTTAGATAACCATCCGACCTTAGTTTTACGCAAACGACACGTTAAAGTAGCTTAGACTATCGTAACGGGTCGAAACGGGTCAAAAGCACTTAGGTAGACTTCCAAATCAGAATGTTAGCTCTATTAAATCATGCCACATGAGTTCAAATACTCATTTGATTTATAGAACCTCATTCTATCCTATCTCCCGATTTAGGATCCGATTATTAACGTAGTTACCTATATTAGGTGCCGTTTGATTCCGTAATCCTTGAAGCTTTATTTGGTCTTATTCTCAAGACTAATAGGCAATCCCAAGTGAGTACATAGTCCCCTCTTTTACTGCTTTCAAATATTTTGGGGTGATACACATGTACATACTTGTTACTTTCGTGCTTTTCATTGTTTTTATGACATAAACATGCTAGTTTCACTTAGTACACATATAGTACATGATTTCAACTATGTTTTGCTATGTATGTTGCCTGAACATGCTAGCACATTGATTTCATAAGATACTTTTGTTGCATATGTTTACTCAGCATATGGACACATTGATTTACATCACATTTCTGCTATGTATGTTTACTGAGCATGCTAGCACCATTGATTTCATGAACATTTCTACTATGTATACTTACTTAGCCTACTTAGTACATGGTTTTCACATGCTACATTGGTTATGACATTTCGTATGTTTAATCAGGACAATAATACATTCATTAACATTGATCACGCCGCTCGGTAGTATGTAATGGTACCATAGGACTTGAAAAATCCCGTTCTCGACTTCCTAGGTTTGTTTGGAAGTAGGGAATGACAGAATCCGATATACATAAACTGATAAACCTTTAATTTGTTTAAGGTCTTGTCCAAACAGTCGCAAGGCTTGAATGTATGCGATTAACATTACTGCATAAATGTTTGTAATCATAAGGCATTGTTTTCTGCAAAACATAACCTTTGATTTAAACTTAGGTTTATTCAAAAACATTGTTTTGTACATTTTTCCTATGGGGTTGAGTAAATACTATTTATTCACCATACATGACATTTGTTTTCACATTGACATTATACATACGGTTTGAGTAGATACTTTCTACTTGCCACACATTACATTTGATTATACATGACACAGTTTACACAATACATTGAACATTGTTTACACATAAACATTTTGACATTGGTTTTAAACATGACATTTTGGTTGATTATTGATAAGTGACTTATATAACGAGGCTATGTGTAATATGATAAAAGCATGGTGGATACACCGCTGGTACTTCCTATATATAAGTGCTTTTATTATATTACATATTGTAGCATTATTTAAACCACTTCGACAAAGACATGATGCATTTTATACAAAGACACGACATGGTTTTACAAATGACATATTTTATACAAATTCACTTTTACTTGGTTATTTACTTAACCATGCATTATTCTTTTATATCATATGATTTTCATATCGATTTTCACATGATTTTATAAAAGAAAACATTTTACAAGGTCCATGACTACTTTTTGTTAAATACTTCTTTTAACTACAAGTCATGAATCATGCATAAACAAAACCTATGTATCTCACATTCATTTTTATGTTGACGTACCTATTTTTACATGAGTTTTAGGAGCTAATGCTTGACGTTGATTATGCTACACTTAGGCGGACTTGGGCCTTAGTGACTTAAAAGGCAATTTAGTTATGTTATGTTTTTTTTAATCCTAAGACAATGTAAACACTTTACTTAATAATACAAAACTTTAAATGCCATGGTCATGAAACAATATATCTATCGCTCCACTCCCCGACGTTTCCGCCACGGTTTGTTGTTTTACGCAGTCGGGGTGTGACATTCTTGAACCTATCTAAGGTTATGAGACTTGTTAGGAGTAGATTCTTATGAGATTAAGAGGTGCAAACACCTCTAAACTTTCTTTTTTGAAAGGGTTCAATACAACCCACAAGTGTTGAAATCACATAAGTTTACCATAGTTAATATGGCGAGACTTATGTTTGATACAAGTGTAAACATTGGATGCTTTGGCAAACCTAACTTGGTTCCACACCTCACTTGATAACTTGTTTGTTAATGTATTAGTTAGTTATTTGTTTCTTGTTATTCATGACCCTTCGAATCATCCTTGTGATGATTTATGTAGTGGTGAATCATGCAAAGAGGTTAATCCTCCATGCTTGACTTACATGATAACATATGACAATCTATGATGGACTTAGATTATTAATACAACTATATAAATATACATATATATATATATATATGAACTTGGCCAAGTTGGTGATAATAATCGATCTGTGGTTATTTATCATAAATTAGGGCTAACTTAGGACCCATGAAATCACATACAACTTAGTGTCACTACGAGTACTTAGACTAGATAATACTTTTATGAATACATATTTTTTGTACTTTAAATTCTAAACCCCAAACCTAATTACTTCTTAAACGTCGTATAACCTTACCTTCAATTCCTTAACCACAAACAACTCGTCACTCATGGATAATCGGAAATCTTTGCAATATTGTGAGTATACTCGATGCCCTTTTTTTTTTTTTTTACTATTTTTACACTTTTGGGTGCAATATGTTTACATATACAAAACACACTCAACATACATACTTGTATGCAATCATACAAACAATCCAATACATGTTTACTAATATGTTATGCTTGATTCGTTAATCTGGGGTTGTTCGTTTTGTGATAAACTTGTCATTAACTTCATACGAGCCTACCCTTAACATGTATAGCGTTATAGGAGTAACGCACCACCCATGAACGTGAGGTTATGTTAAGTGTCGCAACCCCCGACCCCTGCCTCAGGAGGCGGGCAGCCACGGCCTACTCAGAGATGGTGGTATCGGTGTTTATTAGTTTATCAGCGGAAATTTCATCAGAACTTAGTTAGGAAATATTTTATCAGAGTAAAACACCACATTTTTATATTAATAAACACATAGAAAATTCCCAAGTTTCCATTACAAACATGTTTATAGGGATAAACCCTAATTTATTGAATAAAACATCTTTCTTTATTTAGGTAACTTTTATAGCCACATTTTTCCAAGCCTTTAGTGCTCTCCAGCCGGCTTCTATTTGGCTTTCACATTTTGTTACCTGAAACGCGTTTTAAAAACATTTGTTAGTGGGAAAATACTGGTGAGTGAATCCCAATTTAATCAAAATAGATTTTATCATTTCACAGTATTGAGAGCGATTACAATGTTTATAACTACACAATTACTCATTCAGTACTGTAAATCCATGACTGGCGGGTCATATTTGTCATTGGCTATCTCATTGTCCAATGGTAACGTGTTCCATATTTTGTATACAAAACCCCAACATACCGACAGTAATTAAAGAATTACAAAGACTCAATCACTGCTAATCATATATAAAATTATTTAAGGTTTTTGTAAAATAGTTTGTAAAAAGGTTCACAAAAAGGAGATTACTCACATTGCTAATTTAGACTTTTTCTTGTGGTTTCCTGGTTATAATCTAATAAATTAAACAATGCACACACGTTAGTATAATAACCTAATATTTACATTAATTATACCCTCCCCGAGACAGAACTCCAACGACTACGTCGGGCAGAACCTCGACAGCCGTTACGGAGCACTAGATCAATCGGGCAGCGTATCTAATACGTAACCGGGGGTTAAAATACTTACAACAAGGCAAAGCTTCACTAATTTAGTGGGTAATGCCCGGGTATAGTGTCTAAAATTCAGAATTTGAGAGAGAAAAACGAGATGTGAACGATTTGCAATTGAAACTGATCGATCCTATTTATAGTGCTGATCAGGCACTTTGTCGCGCCCCGTGAAGGAATCAACAAAGGGCTTTGCGGCCCGCGAGCTAGGTGTTGTAGGCCCTAGATTTGACCAATCATCGGGTAGACTTGCCACGATGTTGACACGTGGCACGCTAGGGCTCCGCAAGGTGGTTTAGCTGTCGCGGCCCGTGACGAAGCCAGCTAAGGGCTTCGCGCCCCGCGAGCGACTATAGATTTTTGTTTTTATTTTATTTCTAAATAATGGTATCTTGGGACCGGTTTTTGTATACGGGGTGTATTTTAGGGCGTATAAGGGGGTTCTAATTATTTTAGGAGTGTCAGAAATATTTTAGGAGGGTTGTTATATCCTACCCACCTTGTTTTAGAACTCGTCCTCGAGGTCTACTGGAACAGGTGTGGGTATTTCCTCTGCATTTCTGATTCAAGCTCCCATGTGTACTCTGGTCCTCTCCTGGAATCCCATTTTACTTTGACTAGTACTAATCTCTTGTGTTTAAGATTCTTGAATTTCCTGTCTTCAATTTGTAGAGGCTTCTCTATGAATTTAAGTTTTTCATTTACCTCTATGTCTTTAAGAGGTACTACTAATGATTTATCGGCTAAACACTTTTTGAGATTACATACATGAAATACATCATGTATTCCTGCCATTTCCTCTGGCAGTTGTAGCTGATAAGTTACTGGTCCTATTCTTTTAATAATTTAAAAAAGGTCCAACATACCTGGGGCTTAGCTTTCCTCTTTTGATAAATCTCACCACTCCTTTCCAAGGAGAAACCTTTTGTGACAACTGTGTTCTGTAATTGATGTATAATATAAAACAATGTTGATTATCAATGAAACAATGTGCTTTGGTGTTATTATGTGTGTAATTGTGTTTAATAATTTTACAATTTGATTCGATTCCGATTTCAAGCTTTAAATCGCTTTCTGGAAGGTTATACGCAAACTGGTGCGTAAACGCAATCGGTTTAACGCGACGTACACTCCAGAACTGTGGCGTAAGCCAAACATACCCTAAATATCCTTTACATAACTTAGAAATAAGTTTCGAAGGATTCGGTATGGCAAAAACATGTTTATTTGAACTAAAGAACTAATTACGATAAAACTGCGAAACGAACGTTGGTGACCGCCCGGTGTAACACCTGTGCCTCCACGGCCATCAAACAAATACCAAACCAATGAAATATTATATTTCATACTTGGGATTTGTGAAAATATGTGTATCATTTGCACATATCAATTCTTGTTCAATTTCAAACTCTAAATCACTTTCTGGAAGGTTATACGCGCACCGATGCGTAAATATAACCAGTTTAATGCAACAAACACTCCGGAATAGTGACATAGGCTTAACATACCTTAAATAACCTTTACTTAACTTAGAAATAAGTTTTGAAGGCTTTGGTATGGCAAAATCAAGTTAAATCGCTTACAGGGACTAAAGTTGACAAACTGCGAAAGTATGCCAATTTGAACTGTAACAGACATTCCGGAGCATGACCATAAGTTAAACATACCATAAATATCCTTCACATAGCTTAGAAATAGGCTTTGAGGTGTTCGGTATGCTAAAATAAACTTTTGTGTCATTCAAGGACTAAAAGTGTCAAAAAGTGCACAAGTTTGCATTTTCACGCATAACTTACGTTCTGAATACATCCGGACCTCCAAAAATTTATGTAAGCACTAAAATATTTTATTTTAGTGTTCGCCATAAGAAAACATGCAGAAACTCAGTTTTTCGCATTCGGGACCAGATTCGATGTATTAGCCGTTGTTTAATTCACAACCACACATTCTAAACATGCTTAGTCAGCGGATAAGGATGGAATCTAAGCACCATGACTTTGCAACACATGTATGGATGGAATTTAAGCACCTAAACACCACAACTTTGCAACACATGTATGGATGGAATTTAAACACCTAAACACCATAACTTTTCAACACATGTACGGATGGGATTAAGGCACGTTTTCCATGAAACGATCTTAACGGTTCGGGTATTCCTATAAATACCCCATACCCCCCATTGCTAAAATCACTAGAAACTTGATTTGAGAAACTCTAAGTTGAAACATTTGTTTCATACCTGAGATTTTTGAATCGAGTTTAGCATTCGGGGACCCTTCGTAAGTATTCTTTCGTTCTTTTCCTTATTTTATTGCTTTTAGAGTCAGAAAGTCAAACTTTGTTTGACTTTCAGCGTTGACCAGTAATGGTCAATGCGAAGTTCGTTTGAACTTCGCAACGTGAGTGTAATCACGTTGGTCATAGTCCCTTGGGACTATGCCCACTGATTACCACGTTGTCTAGAGTCGTAGGGTAGGCGATCTGATAAATCGCCTATACCTTCGAACTCGACCCATTTGGTCGATCATTAGGATCGGACCAAATACATTAGGTGACCATAGTAGGTAGGGAATAACCTTCCGAGGTTATACCCTATGGTCACATCGTTTAAGTAGTTGTATGATAGGTAGTTTATATGCCTTAGGTAAATTACCAGAATACCCTTTTCATGTATAATTGGTAATTAAGCATATGTAACCTAAACCTTTGTCACATAACTGATTATGTAACATGTTTAGGCATATAACACTTGTCATAGGGCTAGTTAGGCGGTCCGAACGCGTTTCACACGAACGACGCGTTAAAGTAGCATAAGCTACCTAAACGGGTCGTAATGGGTCGTAGACACTTAGGTTAAGTTTCATTTAGTATGTAGGCTTTGTTAAACCAAATGACACGAGTCTCTACACTCGTTTGGTTTACAAACCCTAATGCTACCCAATCTTCCGATTTAGGTCCGGTTAATTAACATAGTTACCTATATTAGGTGCCGTTTGATTTCCGTGATCTCTAGCTTTGTTTGGTTGTTACTCAAGGACTACTGAGCAATCTCAAGTGAGTACATAGACCCCTCTTTTACTGTTTTCTAAACTGTTTTGGGGTGAAACACATGTGCCTACTTGTTACTTTCCTGCTTTCCTGTTTTCACATCATATACTTGTTATGTTCAGTAGTACACTATTAGTACATGATTTACATTACATTTCTGCTATGTATGTTGACTGATAGCATGCTAGCACATTGATTTACATGACTTTTCTACTTTGTATGTTAACTAAGAATACTTAGTACATCATTTTACATTGCATCTCTGTTGCATATGTTCCAGTGACATATGGACACATTGTTTTACAGCTCTACCTTGTATGTTTACTCTAGTATACTAGGTACATTATCTTCATCACATGCTTACATTTTGGTATGACATTTGGTTTGTTTAAACTATACTATACATTCATTAACACCGATCATGCCGCTCGGTAGTAGGTAGTGGTACCATAGGACTTGACAAATCCCGTTCCGGACATCCCAGGGAAAGGGGATGAAAGGAATGACCGAATCCGAATACATATTCTCTTGATAACTCACTTTTACATAGTTATCCGTCTGTCTCAAGGCTTGGATGTATGAATTTTCACAATACCGCATAAATGTTCATATTCAGTATAGCATGCATATATCTTACAAAACATAACTTTGATTTAAACCAAGTTTTACTTCAATACTTTGTTTTGTACATTTTTACTTATGGTTTAAGTAGTCTAAATTTTACTTACCATACATATCATTTTGGTTATACATTACTTGACTACTTTTGGACTATCAACATTTGACATGGTTTATACAAGGACTTTTGACTATTGGTTTAAACATAGACATCTTACATTGTTTGGTTTGATTTGATTAAGTGATTAAGTAACGATGCGTGTGTAATATGATACAAGCATGGTGGATACGCCGCTGGTACTTCCTATATATAAGTGTTTGTATGATATCACATATTGTAGCGTTATTTGAATCATTTCAGTTTGATACATATAACATTTTATACAAATAACAAGGTTCATAACTAAACATTTTCTCAAACATAAGTCATGAAACCTATTTTCACAAAACCTATGTATCTCACCGGCATTTTTATGCTGACGTACCATATTTTCACATGTGTTTTTCAGGAAATGAAGCATAGGATTGATCAAGATACACTTAGGCGGACATGGGCCTTAGTGACAATAAAAGATGCAGACTAGTTAATTTTGTTGTATTTCCTTGTTTGTTAAGACATTGTAACACTTTTAATCAATAAAACGAAACTTTAATTTCCATGGTTGTGAAACATTAATTCTGTTGCAACACGCCCCGATGTTTCCGCCACGTTTTGTATGTTCTATGTGGTCGGGGTGTGATACCCGGATAATATTTAAATCCTAAAAATATTCTGTTATGATTAAAATTTTATTTTAATCAGGTTCGTGTTGCAAAATAAATTAAAACGCTTAAAAACGTTATTTTTCAAGTTTAAGCGCGTACCGCGTGTTACTGCGTAACACAGTGCTTCTACTGCAAAACGCAGACAACGCAGCCAGTCTCGGCAAATGAAATTTATTTCAGTAATATTTTGGTGAATTTATTTTTATAGAATAATAAAAATAATTTAGAACGCCATAAACCGGGATTTAAACGCTAGATAAAATACCCGGTATCCAGTTAAATACCTATTTTATCTATTTTTACCAACAAACTTACACTTTACCCCCCCCCCCCCTCCATTTTCACGGTCACATGGGGTGGCCCCCACCAAATATTTTTCTAGATCTTTACTTGATTTTATTTTGGACAAGTGTATGTGCATGCCTTCTTCTTAAATCTTGCAAATCTCTATATATCTTCTTCCAAATCTTACCAAGATCACTCAAATCTTCCTTCTCTCTCTCTCCTCCCAACCGTCCACACCATCACCATCACCATTCTCATCTTTGCAACTTTGTTCTTCAAGATCCAACCCCATTTCAAGCTAAATTCAAGTTGGTGTGAAGATCCAAAGGTGTTTCCAAGGTGCTTTCAAGTGATTTCAAGCTCCATATCATCAAACCTCATCCAACAACTTACTTGAATCTTGAAGGTATAACATTTATGTTTAAATCATACTCTTGATTCTTGGTTGTTCTTGATGATTTGAAGTTTCTCTTGAATCTTGGAATATTCACAAACTTGAAATCTAAAATGAAATGGGTCTTGATACAAATAAAAATGGTGATGTTCATGTGTGTATATAACCGTATACATATATATATGGGTGTATGAGTTTTGAAGTTTGATTTCTTTATAAGTACTTATTTAAGTTGTTGCTTGTTCTTGAATGATAGTTGAAATGCAAGTGTTGGATGATTTGTGTGTGATATGATAAATGTTCAAATACATCAGCAAATAAACATGAATAAGTTGCATATTGGATGCATTTAGATTCATATAAAATGATGATTATATGATAGTGTGCTTTAGGCACTTGTACATGAGAATACATGTTGATTTAAAGCTCAAGAAGTGATAAAAAATGGTTATGTGACAAAAATGTTTTAGAACAGATTATAAACACTAAAAATAACATTATTTGGTATATTATAATGGCATGAAACTTTGACATATGTTTGATAGCTTTGCATGTTGTACATATAGCTTAAAAAGTGGTAAAATATGTGAAATTTGCATGATTTATGTGCTTTATGTGAGACCTGCACTATCATGAGTATAACCACTATTTTATTCAGTAAATAACATGGGTTATGTTAAAATATCAATTCGTTTCAATTTGGGATGATTAGGGTAACATTTGATGCAAAACTATGCGGTAAAACGGTTAAAATTCGGCTTTTCGGAAGATTTTTTTAAAACTGTTTTAGATCAGTAAGTAAACTGATATTTCTGATATAAAAATAAGTATTTTAACTTATATTGAGTTTACTTGGTATTTGGTTAGTCATACGTGACTTTCGGCGCCCAAAAACGTTACCGAATCGCTAAAATACGTGTTTTTCAATGTACACTAGAATGGGTTGTTCATGGGTAAATTTTATGTGTT
>JARYGA010018991.1:0-34023 GCA_030545235.1 Helianthus tuberosus
CCATAGATCGTCTTCTTTGTATATTTTATTTTATTTATATATTATAACTACCCAACACCAAATGTACAAGTCAAGATATGAAATTTATGTCTACACAATAACAACTATAAGAATAGAGTTGGCTGAAATGTTATCATCCATCCCTGTTACCGTAAATATGGAACGATAAACATCAGGCAAAAAGGGCATAGTCAGAATGAGTTTTAGAAACAACAAACACTTAAATAATTTAATTATGTTGCAAAACTTCATTTTAATCATAAGAGCCATTCAACTCGAATTCTATACCAAAACACACAGATCTAGTTTAGCACATGTTCATATGCAAACAATAAAAGAACACATTCTACACCCCATGTTTGTCTAACAAGACTTCAAAAAAAAAACAAACTGCATTTTAATTAATTAGCTATCAAAACTTTATGTAAAAAGATAACTTCTACTTAAGTCAAATATGTAAACTAAGTTAACCATCTTTTACTAAAATCCTTTAGATTTAAAATCCATTAATATACAAGAATGGTGCAAAAGGTTTTATGCTCTCACGAATGTCAAAATAAGAAAACTTTAATACTTGTAATAAGATGAAGAAATCCAAAAACAAACCATATTTAAAGATAATAATGCAAGATATAAGTGATTATTGTTCGTTACCTTTTGGTTTTGTTTCGTCCACCAGATTGATTAGCTACAAGAAGGCCTCATCAGTTTTACAACCTGGAAACTCCTTGAGCAAAGAATTTTGGTTCCCCATACATTGCAGACTTTCAATACTCACAGCCATTGATAACCGGATCATGTATCGACGCATTTTCTACATTCTTCCTTTCTACCTCGCACTACAAGAATAATACACTATTACCGGCGACACCTTTAGCGGCGACAGGTCAAATGTCGCCGCTATTGGTCGATCCGCGTCACAGGCTCTCAAACCAAACCCCATCCGTTGATCAAAATCATGATCTGACGGTTGGGGATTTATACATCATTACCGGCGACAAAGATAGGGCAATAGCGGCGACAGGTAGTCTCCGCTAAAAGTGAATGTCAGAACTTTAATTCCTAGCCACACAAATCTTATCTCTGGTCAACTTCATTAAAGGCAATACCGGCGACGATTGGCAATACCGGCGACATATTGTCGCCGCTAACGGTTGAACGAGCCAAACACACTATACAGCGCCAATTTCTCCCTCCTCTTTCATTTTCCCCCAAAAAAACCTCCGAACACACCTGCTCACTCGCGAAAATCGTCCAAATCGGTTAGTTTCACTTTGTTTTTGTTAGATTTCTTCTCTACATTTGTTATATAGATGTTATAGGCTTTAATTTTTGCTCTTTTTTGTGTATTTTTGTGTTTGTGGAAGAAATATCGGATCACCACCATCTCGAATCCGGTCACCACCATCTCGAATCCGGCACCACTTCGTCTCCTCGGTCTTCATCTCCTTGAAACTTGAAAAATAAGGTTAGTTTTTTTTTTTTTGGCAAATTGGATTTAAATAATCCCAACTTGCTCAATTTGGCCGATAATAATCCCAACTCAGTTATTGGTCGATAATAATCCGAACTGGTCCACTTTTGGCCAATAATAGTCCGCCGTTAAAAATAGCTTAACGGAGTTAAGCTTTTTTCCGAATTACAAACCGATGTTTTATGGATTTTGATCAGAACAAGGATACGAGTTTATTGATATAAAATTTGCCTCGAAATACTGCCCCAAACGACGAAAACGGTGCTTCAATTCGGGTGTTTAAACTTTCAATTAACAAAAATCAAGTCGTTTGAAGCATTGTTTCGAGGTAATTTTTACATAAATCAAATCGTATCCTCGTTCTGATCAAAATCCATAAAACATTGTTTGTAATTCGGAAAAAAACTTAACTCCGTTAAGCTATTTTTAACGGCGGACTATTATCGGCCAAAAGTGGACCAGTTCGGATTATTATCGGCCAATAACTGAGTTGGGATTATTATCGGCCAAATTGAGCAAGTTGGGATTATTTAAATCCAATTTGCCTTTTTTTTAAGTTTTGAAATTGTATAATTTTTAGTTTAGGTATGTAAATTGTGTATGTTAGTATGTATGTTTGTATAATTTTTAGTATGTAAATAGTATAATTTTTAGTTTAAGTTGTATGTGGGTATGTAAGTGTATGAATGAATGTATGTATGTTTGTATAATTGTTAGTATGTAAATTGTATAATGTAGGTGTATTTGAAAAATGTGTATGTATATTGTATAATAGTTAGTTTTTTTTTTTTTTTTTAAAGTTTAGAAATTGTATAATTTTTAGTTTAGGTATGTAAATTGTGTATGTTAGTATGTATGTTTGTATAATTGTTAGTATGTAAATTGTATAATTTTTAGTTTAAGTTGTATGTGGGTATGTAAGTGTATGAATGAATGTATGTATGTTTGTATAATTGTTAGTATGTAAATTGTTAGTATGTAAATTGTACAATGTTAGTATGTAAATTGTAAATTGTTAGTATGTTTGTATAATTGTTGTATGTTAGTATGTTGGTGAAAAATGTGTATGTTAGTATGTAAATTGTTAGTATGTAAATTGTACAAATATAAACCTTTATGAAGAACATTACGAGCTTAAAAATCGTGTCTGATATTGAATTCATCATTTCAAACATAAGGAGCTAAGAAAACACCCAATCGAAATTGAAATCATGATTTAAAACATAACGTTCCGCCCAAAATTTAAAACAATCATTAAGAACATAACAAGCTTAAAAAACTGTGCCCGTGTTTGAATTAATCATTTTAAACATAGCGAGCTTAGAAATACCCGCCCGAAATTGATTTAGAAATTAATTTCGGGTTGTCCCCGTTTATCTTGGGACTGCTTTTTGAATACTTTATCTCATTTAGGATGTGAATGTGTATTACATGATTGTTTGTTTAAGAAGGATTCGGTTATCATTTTCTCTTTGCTCCTCGGGTATATATATCATTACATATATACTTAGGAGCTAAGAGGAAATGCTGCCGAATTTTTCTTAAACAAACAATCATGTAATACACATTCACATATGAGATAAAGTGTTCAAAAAGTGGGTTTAGCAGCCTACCCTTGTCTTGTTAATCATAAATTAGATTTTCTTTCAGTTGCATAATGCCTATCGATAAAAGTTGGATTGATTCCCCACGTCATTCACCTCAATACAAGCAAGGACTCGAGTCATTTATCGAGATGTGTGAAAGAGTGATAAAAAACCACGATGAAGTTAGATGTCCGTGTACCAAATGTAAAAATTCTGGCTTAAAAACTATGGCAGAAATGAAATACCATTTGAGTATTAACAGTTTTTGGAAGGAATACACGAAGTGGACCTATCACAGGGCCACAACTCCAATCGGGTGGCAAGTTCTTAAGTCCCCACCTAAAGTACTCATTCAAGTCCGATGATCGAAAACTTTTTTGTCAGTTTATAAAAAATGTTAAATTACCAGATGGGTTTGGATCTAATATCAGTAAGAGGGTGACAGATAACAATGCTAACATTACCGGGTTGAAATCTCATGACTGTCATATCCTCATGCAACGTTTGATACCGATTGGGGTTAGAGGGCTTTTGACTAAAGATACATCTACACCAATAGTAGACCTTTGTATGTTCTTTAAGCAACTTTGCTCTAGAACACTATCAGTGGATGATATGAAGAAAGCAAAGGATGACATTGTTACCATCTTATGCAAGTTAGAGATGATCTATCCACCTGCGTTTTTTGACATTATGGTTCATTTACTTGTGCATTTACCTGATGAAGCGATTGCGGGAGGTCCAGTAGCTTTTAGATGGATGTATCCATTTGAAAGGTACATGAAAAAACTAAAGAACTATGTCAAAAACCCGACAAGGCCTGAAGGTTGTATAGCTGAACGTTATGTGTTTGAAGAAACTCTAACATTTTGTTCAATGTACCTTAAAGATGTTCAGACTAAGTTCAATCGCCCAGATAGAAACGCTGATGTCGTTGTTGAAAAAAGAAAGTTATGGGTGTTTGAGTCCAAATGTCGTCCTGTTGGCGCAACAAAGGACAAATATCTATCATTCATCGAAAAAAGCAAGATGGAATGGTTTGTCCTCGAAAATTGCGCAGAAGTTAGGGAGTACATGAAGTGAGTGCTTCTATCTTTAACTTTTCATAATCTGTTAATTGGTATTTTTCATTCCTTTCTTATATTTGTCATCAATGTAGTGAATTCAAACATACACATCCCCAAGATGATCTTAAAACCAAATTTCTGGGATGGTTTCTCCATAAGGTATAATACATATATAACACTAATTACTCTACACTTGCTAGGTAATACATATATAACAAACATTATTACTCTATATTTGTTAGGTACATTCGATGAAAACACAAAATTCTCCAGAATTCCACCCGGAGTTGTATGCTCTTTCAATTTGTGCGAAAATGACTGCATACACTTACACTGCTTGCATAGTCAACGGTGTTAGGTATAAGACACTTGAACGTGATGCAAAATGCACAATGCAAAACTCTGGGGTGGAAGTGGTTGGAGAGAACGGTGTGAAATTTTATGGCCAATTAGAAGAAATTATTGAGTTGCGTTATACAAATAATTATTCCACTGTCCTATTTCGGTGCAAGTGGTTTGATACTGGAAGGGGTGTAAACCATGACAATAATATCACCAGTATAAGCACTGAACGTGAATGGGACAAAGACGATCAACTCATATTTGCTTCGCAAGCCAAACAAGTGTTCTTCATCCAAGAAACGTCTCGAAACCAAAAAAATAAACATAGGTGGGTAGTCGAAAATGTTAATCATCGAAGAATTTGGGATCGGCCATTAAGTGATGATGACCGCGTCAATAAGGTTCAAAATGTTGACAAAGGCTTAGAAGATAATGACGTTGTCGACAACAACTCTTCATCTGACTGTCCACTTGTCATTGACTTGACCCAATACTTTCAAATTGGATCTTCTCATGTTACTGCGGGTGAGCCTTCAATTGAAGTTGATCCCCCAACGGCTACCGTCGATGAAGTGTTTGAGGTCGAGACTGATTGTGATGAGGTCGAGGCTGATTGTGATGAGGATGATCCCGATTATGTGGAGTCTGACTAAAAGAAAATTACGTAAGTATTTCTTTTAAGTATTGGGTTGATCCGGTTTCTGAACAAAATTACGTAAGTATTTCTTTTAAGTATTATTTTCTATAACAAATATATATATATACACACATATATATTTAATCATCTTCGTAAAATACAGCGGAACATACAACAGGCCACAGATGAATGGAGCGGCGATGGTCCTCCAATTGCCCCGTATCAAGTAGCGTTGGGAGAGCGCTGAGGATGGTATCGCGGGATGGGGCCTAAACCTTCTTCCAACACGTCCTCGCACTCGTCATCTAACATGTCGTCTTCGCAAGCTCGGACGCATGTTTCCTTGTTAAATATATGTTGGTAGCGTTAATTAATATGCTAATATACGTTTTGCTGTCTATTATTGTAGGATTTTGTTAACAGCTTGTTCCAAACCCCGTCATTTTTGAACCAACTTAACAACTATCTTGCTTCACAAGGAAAAGGAAAAGGAAAGTCAAAAGACTACGATTCTGACAACTTATTCGATAATGAATCCGACGATGAACCCAACGATAACGATGACGATGAGTGACTTGTTTTTAATGTATGATTTAGATTTAATTAAACGTTGTAGGATATAATGTACGACTTAAACGTAGTTTTTAAGTATATTACCTTTAGTATATGTTGATTATGTTCATGGCGTATGCTTGCGTTGTTTGAAAATAGGCAGGTTTTGTTTTTCGGCCGTAAAACTGGCTGGGCAGCTGTATATACAGTTGCTGTATTAAAAAAATAGACTTTTAGCGGCGACATCTGTCGCCGCTATTGCCTTTCAGCTTTTAGCGACCAATGTTAATACCGGCGACACTTTTAGCGACGACATCTGTCGTCGCTAAAAGTGAAGGATCAATACCGGCAACAGTCGTCTTTACCGGCGACAACCGGTCAATAGCGTCCTAGCAATACCGGCGATGTTTTACCGGCGACATGTCGCCGCTAAAAGTCTATAGCGGCGATAAAGGTGGTCAATACCGGCGACACATGTCGCCGGTAAAAGTGCCATGTTCTTGTAGTGTTAGGATGAAGGCAATAAACTTGATCCCCACACTGCATATTACACGATTCGTCACACACCCACCTGTCAAATTACCGTTACCTATGTTTTAATTAGCTGGAAGCGGCTTCTGGTAAGGGAAATTACCAATTTCTCCTTCAGTTCTCCCTCTAATATTCACAAGCAAACACTTCAATCTCGCCACCTCAGCTTCCAACCCAGCCTGACTTTGAATCCTCTTCATTAACTGCTGATTCAACGCTATATAATATAAATGATAATGATGATCATATAAATATAAATATATTGATATATATATATATATATATATATTTATTCTTTCATGGATATGGGGTTGATGGTGGTTGAATGGCGACATAACTAAGTATTAATTAAACATTAAACATGATTACATAAATATTTACATACAGACATATATCACTAATCGACACAATTATGGTGCAATATAAATTAAATTCTAGTCACTTGGGCCATAGCCCAAGTGGTAAGTAGTCAAAAACTACTTTGGTGAAACCCAGGTCTAAACCTGGTTAGGTGTATAATTAGGGGGGAAATAGTTTGATGTTAAAAAAAATTAATAAATAAATTAGAGTAAACGACAATTTTACCCCCTGAGGTTTAAGCCAATTAGCACTACGTCCCCCTCCCTGGAAAATATTGCTATTTGACGCCCCAACGTTGTTGCTCTGTCACAATGTTACCCCCTCCGTCCATTCAACGTTATTTTGACCGTTAGTCTCTGTTGAAATGTCCATTTTACCCTTCTTCCTCCTCAAATAAGATACCTAGTCTCCTTAGTTGCTTCTTCAATCGCTGTTACCCCCAAATCTCTTCAATCAATGTTACCCCAATTCTTATATCGTGCTCCCCCAATTCTTCTATCGCTTCCCCAAATCTTCAATCGCTCTTTAATTCCATGTTGCTCAAACTGTCTAGCTCTTCTTCCATTGTGCTTCGATCGAAGGAAACAATGGTGAAAACTCAACCCTCAGACATTATCTGTCCGTGTGGTGGGCAAACAGTTTACAAACAGTGAGAAACGAAGGCTAATCCTGGAAGATGGTATCTTCGATGTGTAAGTGAATTCTGTTTTATGCATATTGAAAGTAGTTGTTTGATTATTACTAAGTTTTGGTGTTGATAATGATGTCCGATTATAGATTGGAGGATGTTGATTCCTCAGATGGGCTGATGTTGGTGAAGAACAGGGATGTCCAATTTGTCGAGAGGTAATGCCTGCTTTAATTCAAAGCATCAATGATAAGGATGAGTTGGCTAAGTGCAAAGACCAATTGGCTCATTACAAGAATGACGATGTGTTCAAATGAAAGATGAACTTAGGGATTACTTGGGTCTTGATTGTGCTAGTTTATTTGCTTAAGTAGTTAAATGTAGAGAAATTGGATTAGTATGTGTATTTTCACCCTAATTGTAACTGAGTTTTCCAATTATTGCAATGGTCTTTTTCAAGTTCTTACTGTTTCTTTGTTTTTGTAATCTGAATGTAATGTTGTAGCTATTGATGCGAATGAGAAAGAGGTTGATAAGGATGAAGTTGTTGTAACAGCTGAAGAACCAGACAGTTATGTATACTTTGAGGATCAAGACTCTAAGATACTCGGACCATACTTGGAGCAACAAACAGAGAATGAAAAGACATTCGAAGATCTGATAAAAGATTATTACCCTGAAGTACTGGAACATGCATGGGATTACACTTATTGGGATGAAGATGATGATTGGTACCACAATCCATATGAAGGGGAGCATGGTTCTGATTCGGATTGGTCTTGTTTGGATGATTGTCAGTGGCAATAGGGTAGAAAGCAACATCTAGATTTGTTGTATGTTGTATTTTGGACCATTAAATTAGGGAATTTGTACTAAAGCTTGCAATGTAATCGAATTATTTTATGTCGAAATTATGTTTGGACACAAATGTGAATTTTCTAAAATGCAGTCATATGCAAACAAGCAAACATTTTCATGAAAACATAATAAAGTTACAAACAGAGTCATAAGTGTAGAAATGAAAACAAACTTTGTCTTTAACAAACTCGACAAACATCCATACAACTACAAATATTACAAACCATAAAAAACTTCCATCAATCATAAAGATTGTCAATTGGGGCACCTTGAGTGGCAGTGTGTGATTCTTGTGAAGCAGCAGATTATTCACCCCCTTGTCCTTTGCAGCTCCTGACATCGTGACCTAGGTTTCCACATTTACCACACTTGTTGGTTCCCTTTCTGGTCATTTTACCTCCTTTGTCGAACTCCTTCTCAAGCTCTTTTCACCAAATGCCTTCTTTGGTTTCTTCTTTGGCCTTCCAACCTGTGAATGATGCCTTGGTGGGATGATTGTTGTTGGACAGTCTGAAGGAGTCCACATCTCCGGCCAATTGATTGGCTCATGAAATTCTCATAAACTTTCTTCCAAGTTGACAACCAATACACATCCGAAACCCACTCTTCTAGTATACCAGCATCAATGCTATTCCTTGACATATCCCATATGGCTGCAACAGCATATTTGCAAGGCATCCCTGTCAATTCCCACTTCCTGCATGCACAGGTTTTATTTTTAACATTCACAACACATTGTGATCTCGGACCTGTTACTTGATACTTATCTGTATCAACCATTAAAACAGACATTTCAGATACTTGTTTCTTGATCCCATCGAAGACCTCAGTGGCAGGAGGTGTCAGTGGCCCCATACACTTTGCTTGCAATTTGTTTACATTCACTATCCTCTTGGTCATGTACTCGCTAATGAATTCTAAGCATGTGATAATCAGCTTGTCCCTTGCACCTATGATTTGTCTGTTAAAAAATTCACATATGTTGTTCAGCAACATATCACATTTAGCTCTTCTAGAAAAATATGCTCTTGACCAAGCGCCCAAGCGGTGTATGGGATCTCATTCAGCCAGCCATACATAGCCCGTTCTATTGTCTTAATTTCTTCCATAGCCTTGTTAAAACATGGAATGGAGGTCTTCCTACCGGCTGACCAAAGTAAATTCTTATAAACATCTCCACGCCACTTGGATTTCATGTTCTCATGAATGTGCCTCAAACAAAACATGTGCTCAGCATTAGGAAAAACTGCTAGCATAGCTGGAATCAGACCCTGTAATTCAAATTGCAAATATTCCTCTTATTTTTCAAGCAAAGTTAAAGGAAAGTTAAGAATTAACATGTTAATAATGGATTACCTTTTGTCTGTCGCTGATGAAGGTGAAAGAAGAATCAACCGTGCACCTTAGGTCATCTCTCAAAAGTTGCAAAAACCATTTCCAACTTTGTGTTGTTTCTGCCTCAACAAGAGCATAACAAACTGGATATATTTTCCAGGTGTAATCTTGCGACAGAGCAACAACGTCGGGGGGTCAAATGGCAATATTTTGCAGAGAGAGGGTCAGAGTGCCAATTGTCTTAAACCCCAGGGGGTAAAATTACAGTTTAGTCAATAAATTATAAAGCCTAACGTTGGGGTTGTTATGGTATGGATATTACCTCACCAAATCCAAAAATCACCAACCCTTTTCATGGGAATCCAAATTTCCAAACACAAGTTTACCTTTTTATGTGCATTTGCTAATTATCACAAGGTATAAAGTGTAACAAGAACTATTCATCTTTTTAGGCACGTTTTGTTACTCACGTCAAAGACAATATGAAAAGCAACTATTGTTTTCACCGTTCATGGGAAACCACAGAGAAATTTTA
The DNA here is from genome assembly GCA_030545235.1 of Helianthus tuberosus. Taxonomy (NCBI): domain Eukaryota; kingdom Viridiplantae; phylum Streptophyta; class Magnoliopsida; order Asterales; family Asteraceae; genus Helianthus; species Helianthus tuberosus. The sequence continues at coordinate 9,906 of JARYGA010018991.1, forward strand.
TATATATATATATGGGAAGAATCCATTAAAAAGTGGATTTTGCCTAAGTAGCCTAAGAAGGATTGTGATAATGACATGTGGCACTCCTAATAAGTAGGAATGAAGGGCATTTTGGTCTTTATAAATATGAGTGAAAATGAAATGTGCCACCCCTTTTGTTTTTTAAAAATACAATCAAAGAAATCTAGTACAAAAAAATCGAGCACAAAAAATCTAGTATAAAAAAATATAGCACAAAAAATCTAGTACAAAAAATATAGCACAAAAAATGTAGTACAAAAAAGTATAACACAAAAAAATGTAGTACAAAAAAATATAGCACGAAAAAATTTAGCAAAAAAAATGTAGTACAAAAAAATCCTCATTATTTAATCATTTTAAGCGCTACATTATATACAAAAGTATAACGACGTCGATTTTTATTTCGATTCCGTACATATCTTAGACATGATACAACTTATCGAGATCTCTTTATTTCCAGGTACCTGAGGTTCTTCTTGAACCACCACGTCTACTGTCTCTTCAGGAGACCTTTTTAATATCACCTCGACTTAACCATCTTAATTAGTTGCTCCAACTTTCGAGGAATTGTATTACTTGAATCGACTAGTCTACCACGCTTCTAGCGTGCAATAGACTCATTAGAAAATATGTGGTTGTCCTTCTGGGACACAAACATAAATGGTGCATAAGCAATTGATTATGTGACTTACTCTATTTAGGTTAGTGAACTCGTCTGGTAATTTATTCTTTAATTTTGGTAAATGAATTACACTTTAGACTTCTAGTTCGTAGTTTATAGTCTGAGGATCAAGATAACATGATAATTCATTTCACTTTTCACTTTCCAACTGCTTGTTATCTCCCCCCTATTGTTGGGAACATTCATTCGTAGTTTAATATCACCTCGACTTAACCATCTTAATTAGTTGCTCCAACTTTCGAGGAATTGTATTACTTGAATCGACTAGTCTACCACGCTTAGGTTGTGTTCACATTGGTTCTCGCGGTTCTCGCAATAAATGGAGTTCTCGCATGAGCCCCTCCCTATATATATATATATATATATATATATATATATAGGGTCAGGATCATTTCAGAACCATAAAATATTTACAGAACTTGCAAAACTCCTAATAAACAATCTTTTTATTTATATATTTTTATGTTTAGGATAATTTTATCTTTTATTATATGTATTTTTACGATTACATAAATGTTAAGAGTAATTTTATCATTTTTTATATGTAATTTTATAATTACACATATGTAAACTAGTTTTTTTACATATTTGTAATTAGTTATTACACATATATATAATTTTGGCAAATAAACATATGTAAACTACTTTTAACATTATGTAATCAAAGAAATACATATAATAGATGTTAAAAAGATCCTAAATACCAAAACTTATATATAAAATGATAGTTTATTAGGAGTTCTGAAAGTTCTATAGTTATTTAGAGTTCTGAAATGAACTCAACCCTATATATGTATTATATATATATATATATATATATATATATATATATATATATATATATATATATATATATATATATATATATATATATATATATATAGTGGAGAGTTCAAATGAGAAGAATTTTTTTGTAAGAAGAAAAAAGAAGAAATTTCAACCAATAAGAATGCTTTATTTTACTTCATTTAATATAAGTATTTAATGTTACTATAAGGGTACATTGGTAAATCTATATAGGTCATTAATTTGTAGCCTTCCTCTTTAATAACTAACTACATTAAATAATTTGTAAGTTATCTTCAAAATATATATTTTTTCAAAAAAATTATATAAAATAATTTAAAGTGTAGGATAAACTACGAGTTGTGTAGGATAAATTACGAGTTGTGTAGGATAAATTTCAACGTGTAGGATGAATTTCGAAATATGTAGGATAACTTTTGCTTTATGTAGGCAAAAAAAGTTAGTGTGGGGGATAGTACTTTTTATGACTAATTAATTAGTAAAAAATTATAATAAATGAAATAAGTGAAAAAACTATTTAATGTTTTACAAAATTAACCTTTGTTCTTTTTCTTCTCAATTAAATTTTCTTCTCAAATGAACATTCCATATATATATATATATATATATATATATATATATATATATATAATCAAGATCAAGAGAAAATTCTTTTGAATTGTGAGAACTTAGAGAACTCGGCCTTCTCGTGCGAGTTTTGTCCCCATTCTTTTCACACCCTAGATTAAAATGTTATAAAAGACTGTCGTAAAAAAAAATTCGAAGCAGTGTTTTTCGACACTTTACAGCAGCTGTAAAAAGGTGATGACATAAACATGACATCACATTTTATAGCATTTACGGCTGCCATAAATGTATATTTTTTTAAAGTTGATTTTTTTTAGGATTTTTGGTAAAAAAAAGTTTGAAAAAGTCTTTCGTAAGACCACGTTCACTAAGTTCTCACAACTCGTATAAGTTTTCATTTTACCCTAACTCTCTATATATAGGGTAGGCTTATAGAGTTAACACTAGTGTATTTGTAATCAGAGTGAACAAATCCTGACTAATGATTTAAATCATCAAATCGTAAAATACACTAGTGTATTTTCATCATCAAGGACTAGGATTACTTCACTAGTGTTCACAATCAAGGAGGTTATTCACTAATGAACCTATCCCTATATATATATATATATATATAGGGTAGGGTTCATGCGAGAACCACCTTTATTGCGAGAACCGCGAGAACCAATGTTTACACATGGCATTATTGTAAATACATAATAAAAATTAAATCAGCTGCCTCTCCTCCTCCTGGACTTCAAACATCATAAACCATCATTTATATTCGGTTCACATCCATTCATCATCTCAGATCCAATCTCTACACAATTCATCAGCTCAGTTCACGTCATACTCCAAATCCCCCAAAATTCATCATCTCGATCTTATAATTCATCATGTATTCGTCATCAAAATTAGTATATATGAGTGCATTAACAACATAATCACCGGTTGCACATTTGTATTCCAGTCTAAATTAGGGCAAAATGATCGTAATGCACAGATAGGGATAATCAGAAGAACACAAGTCATCCAACGGACTATCGATCCTCTGTTGCACCGTTCCGTGAAATTGTAAGTTCATACACCTTGTTTTGTACTCGTATATGATAAAACAACTATCAACACTCGATTCAGACATGTTATTATGTGGTTATTACATTTAAACAGTTGTTTCAACAATGAATTATTGAAAATCGTGGTATATATATGATTTTTGAGTGAACAGAAGGGCTAATGTTGTGATGAACTATGTGTAATGTGATTCTGATGTGTTGTTTTCTGTATTTTTTTATTATAGAATGCTGTTATATGCATAATGTTGGATATGATTGGCAACACGGAAGTTGATTTGGTAAATGATAGGGTTTTAGTACTGAATTATGACTGTCGACAAGTTATGTAGTGTTAATGCACATGTGCATTAACACGACATAATAGGCTTATACAGAAAAGGCAGAATAGGCTTATACGAAACAGGATAATAAGATAATTTTATGATATATATATACAGTTAATGCAGATTTTTGAGTGAACAGAAGGGCTAATGTTGTGATGAACTATGTGTAATGTGATTCTGATGTGTTGTTTTATGTATTTTTTTATTAAATAATGATGTTATATGCATAATGTTGGATATGATTGGCAACACAGAAGTTGATTTGGTAAGTGATAGGGTTTTAGTACTGAATTATGACTGTCGACAAGTTATGTGGTGTTAATGCACATGTGCATTAACACGACAGAATAGGCTTATACAGAAAAGGAAGAATAGGCTTATACGAAACAGGATAATAAGATAATTTTATGATATATACAGTTAATGCACATGTGCATTAACACGACATAACAGGCTTATACATAATAGGTTTATACGGAACATGAATAAACTAATTTTATGTTCTATACAGTTATGCACATGTGCAAAGTTTGACAAATTACGATTACACTGAATAAGACAATGAGGTGTGTGATACATAGTTATGCACATGTGCATAAAACATAATAGTATGTTAACGTGTACAAAAATTTGAATAGGATTCACTTAATAAATCAATATAATAAGGTGATTTTGTGTTTTATATAGTTATGCACGTATGCATAAATTATCATAGTTTGTTAATATGCACATTAATTTGAATACTAATCTCAATTATTTATTCATAAATGATATATAATTTGTATGTATTGTTATTTTGGTGTTGGTTTTTGTTATGACATACAGTTATATAGTGATATTATTATGTAATCAATTATATTATGAAGTTATATGAACCCAGTTATATAGTGATATTATTATGTAATCAATTATATTATGAAGTTATATGAACCCGTAACTCATGGTTGAATATGATAATAAGGTAGCATTGGGTGATATACAGTTATGCACATGTGCATAATTTGATAGAATAGGTTAATAAGGTCATTCATGTTGATGTACATGTGCATAGTTTGTCATAATATGCTAACAAGGCCAGTCATGTTAATGCACATGTGCATAATTATGCACAAAACCCGTTTCCTAAATATATTTAGAATGGAACAAGAGAAACGACGACTGGTGGCGGACTAGTACAATCAGGATAATATAAACTTTATGGGGGTTTGGAATTTGTCGAGAAACCCAAGCTCTGCCGAATAATTACTGTAATGGCACGAGTTGATCGGGCTCCTCGATAATGTCACTTTGTCCGATGGCAAAGATGGTTGGGAATGGTTGGGAGGTAATGACTCTGATTTTTCAGTCAATGCTGTCAAGAACTTCCTGTATAGCGGCTCCGATTTCAGCAGCAGGCACGTTGTGAAATGGTCGAAATGGGTCCCAAAAAATGCAATATTTTTGTTTGGAGGGAGGTTTTAGATCGTATTCCCACGCTGACTTCACTCTGGGATCGGAACTGTTGGGGCGGAGACGTGAAATGTTGTCTGTGTGAAGATGGCGATGAAACAGCTGAACACCTTCTTTGTTCGTGCAGGGTAGCGTAATCTGTCTGGTATCACATCAGTCAGTGGTGCAAGGTGAGTCCTTTTATTCTGTTTTCAGCTAAAGATATCGTAATTGCCTCTGAGTTTTACAATCTGGATAGAGAAGTGAAAGAAGCTTTATATGGCATTATGTTCGTGACAAATTGGTGTATATGGTTAGCCAGGAACAATAAAAGGTTCCCGGAGATATTATCCGTAATATTAAGTCCGTCGGTTTTTTATGGTATAAGAATCGGTCCAAACATAGGTCCGTGAGTTGGGAAAAATGGTGTAGGTTCGATATAAGGTAGCTGCTCGTTTTCGGTCTTTAGGTTCTTGTGTTGAGTTATTGTTTTTCGATTTGCTGTAGTGGTTGGTTCGACCGCCTCTGTTTTGGAGGTTAGCTTCCATGAATAACATTTGCATTAAAAAACAAAGTTATGCACATGTGCATAGTTTGTCATAATAGTTTTGTTACCAATTGATGTTAAATATGATTGGTGGTAATACGAATTTTGATTTGGTAAGGGTTAATTTTTTTATTGAAACAAACCTGTTGATAAGGCCAGTCATGTTAATGCACATGTGCATAGTTATGCACATGTGCATATTTTGTCAGATTAAGTTAATATGAATGTATTACGGCATATGCAAACGTGCATTATTACCTTAAAACATAAGCATTGTACATATTGTATGTAATATGATTACTGCACATATACATGAACTAATTGATGTAATGTATGCAGGAAAAAATATTCGAAACTGCTCATGGATTGACAACAAGGTTGTATTTGATTAATAGGTTGACGGATGAAAAATTATCGGAAAACGATAGACGAAGATGCATTGAAACATGAGGAGTGTTGGAAGATGCATAGAAATTGGAAAGAAGAGCAGAAGGTGTGAGGTTGTGAACTAAAGCGAATGTTATGTGTAGGTAGTTTGTGGACATGCAATACGAATGATCATGTCTTTTAACATATGATGTATTATGTTGTTTGGTAGAGGTAATGTTGGTATTGCACATGTGCAAAGTTTGATATAACATACATATTGGTATTGTATAATGTATTACGAATGGTAACATTTGTTAATTTAGGATGTCATATTTTGTTTAGTATAGTATATGCTGGTGATGCATATGTGTAATAACGATTGTTCTTCGGATTATGTGATTCCTTATGAAAAGGGTGTTATATTTACTTGTTGTTATACAAAAGTTGTGTGATAGTGTGTTAATGTTGGTAATGCACCTGTGTATTAATAAAAAACAATAAACATGGTAGTAATGAATATATGTATTTTTTTAAGATATTGTATATTTGTTCATATGATATTACGTATGTGGTACCCTATTATGTATGGGGTACCACATTACATATGTTGATGTATATGTAAAGGAAATGGGTTATATGTAGGTAAAATATTCATGTATGCACATGTGCATTGGTAGAAACAATAACAATGTGAGTGATAAAAAAAGTATCACCCGTGCAAGTGCAATCATTAACATCGGAATTTGTAATCATAATATCATAATACATAGTTTAAATGATGTTTAACCGAGTAGTTCAACGTAAACGCGTAGGTCAAATTGAATGTAAACAGTAATTCAACATAATCAAAATGAACGCAGACGTTTCAAATTAAGTGTAAACAACAGTTCAACGTAGGTGAGCAACTTGAATGTAAACAGTTTAGATTAAATGTAAAACGAATAATAAAACAAAATGATCAATATTTTGATGACAAACTTAATCAAATTTTTGATGGTTGGGTGCATTATGACGTCTGGATAAACGTCTAAGGGGCTGTTCATGTACATTTGTATGTGAAGGGTATTCAGAATCATCATATGTATCTTCATTAGTATCATTATCATCATCGGAATAAGAATTGGTTTCATCGTTGGGGGGGGGGGGGTACGGAATTCCAGCAGCAATGGTAGCAGCTTCATTGTGTATGAATGTTCCTGACAATATAGAAAGAATGTTAAAAAGTGAATAAAGAAATGGTAAAACGTGATATTTAATAAGGTAAATGTTATGTGTAAGAATGTTGTATAAATGATAACCAGATTATTGGTGATGATTATAGGATAATGGTAACGTGCTGCACATGTGCAGGATGTAGATTATTGGTGATGGTTATAGGGTAATGGTAAAGTGCTGCACATGTGCAGGATGGTGTATTTATACAAGAATCACGTCTGACACTCGAATTACATCAGCAGTTCTCAGTTCTCAAGCATTAGCAGTTCTCTGTATTTCGTCTTCGTCGTCTTTATCTCGATTACATCGGTAGAGATAACGATACACCATAAACCGTTCGTCATATCGATTTTACCATCAAACATTTCAATTTCGTCATATAATTGAGGGTAGTGCTCCAAAATTCGTATTATAATCGGTATTATTGCAGTAAGAACATAATCATATATCATATACTAGTCTAAGAACCCGCGAATTTCGCGGGTGGCTTAACACAAACATTTTATTATTTATTAGTGTTACATAAACTTTAAAAGGTTATTTTTATCTAATGAAGAGCAGCTGATAGAATACCCTATGGAACTACTAAGCCAATGTACACAGCATCAATCATCAGATCTAGATAATTTGGTGCATATGTCTAGGTGATAAAAAAAAGATACTTAAGAAAAATAAAGAATATCACAAGTATCTCCTAAGTTTAAAGGTAAAACAAAATGAGATAACATCATTAATGGAGGGTAACATGGGCAAAAATTGTCTATAGGGGTGTCTAACTTTGAGCAACATAATTATCCAATCACCTAAACTAACTAATACTTTTAATTGCAACAGTAGACATTTACAGAAGTGTTCATACACGATTACCTTGGAGAATCAAACATATTTATTTCCCTAATCATTGCTGGTACAAAAAACTACTTACCATTGCTTCAAATCTGGTAATTTGACACCAATTAACCAGTAATACAGTCCTGCATCAAGTTGATCCAATCACTCAACCTAACTAAGACTTCTAATTACAACAGTAGATGTCTACAGGGGTGTTTATCTCCCTTATCATTGTTCTTACGAAAAGTACTTATTAATTAACCAAATCTAGTATCACAAGAATTAGCAAATTACTATGTTGACCACAGGTGCACCAAGGCCATTGCTTTTGTCAAAATGGTTCGTTTATATTTACCAAGACAATGAACTACCAACCTAAGTATTAATATTTTAGCCCAATCCATTCGTAATCGAGTATTCCATTCGTAATTAGGGAAACACGATCAGAATTATCGAGGAGTGTGGCACAATTAGGGTTCGAGGAGGAACAATGGTAGGAGGAATGACACGATTAGGGTTACAGGATGAACAAAGTATGAGGAGGATCAATAGATGTATGAGGATCGATACCTGATGAATCAGAAGACGCTATATGCCACCGTAAACACTGTGCCGACTGCAACCACCGTGAAATATGTGAACGCCGCCGTGAAAACCACCATGAACGCCTCTACTCCGCCGTGAAACCACCGTGAATGCGTCTCTGCCACTTGTGAAAACTGTGAACTGATGAAACCCTAAAATGGAGAACAGTGACAAAAAAAGGAATGAGCGTGTTTTATATTAAACATATTATAATTACAAAATTGCCATGTGTTCACACTGGTTCTCGCGGTTCTCGCAATAAAGGGTGGTTCCTAACGGATCTTTATCCTATATATATATATATATATATATAGGGTGAGGTTCTAGCGTGAACAACCTCCCCTGCGTGAACTGCGTGAACATATCTGAACCGTTGATTAATATGATCTTGATAATTAATCTAGTGGCATAATTGTAATTAAGATGTTTATTTTTATTGTTTTATTTAAATCAAAAGGGTAAAATTGTAATTAAGTTAATTAATCAATTTAAAAAAATTGCAAGATTCTTTCCATAAACAAGCTCAAATCCCGTGATATTTTTTACTTCCTAAAATAATGTGATCCTCCCTTTACAAATAAATATTCACTGGTAAATATCCACCGCTATATTCACAAGCGACGACAGGAGAAAGGGTTTCATCGGCGGCGGTAGGTTGTTAATCGCCGGAAAAATTTCATCCTCGTCAATCAAAGGTAAAGAATGAAAAAACCTCTCCTTTGATTGTTTCAAACACTAGTTGCATGTTCCGTTGCTTTACTGAATGAAGTAATATCACCAATCGGAAGTAGTGAGTGAATCTTTTTGTTATGAAAGTGGTTTAATTATTGGAATTATTGTACAATTGTTTGGTTATAAGTAGGATTTAATGGATTCTGAGTAAGATTACGTTGAATCTGTTAGAACCGAATTAGGGCTTGAATGTTTGAAGATGTTATTTGCAATTAGGGCTTGGGTGTTTTGATGTTGTTATTGTTTTTAAAATATTGTAGGTAGGTTGGTTTGTTTTATAAAATTTGTAAACAATCAGTACACATGTGTATGTTGTTTAGTTCTAGAAGTACACTGGTGTACATAGGGATAACTTAATTAATTCTGTTTTGTGTGTTGATTTTGCTTACTTAAAAGTTTAGTTCTAGAAGTACACTGGTGTACATAGGGATAATTTAATTAACTGATCTAGAAGTAGTTTTTCAAAGTAAACATGTGTACATGTGTACCCAAAATTGGGTGATCATATGAATGTGAAAAGGCATGAAAATGTGTACACATGTGTATCTGTAGGAAACTATGTAATCATATTGACAAGTGATATGTTATGCCTATTATGTAGTTGGATTCCTTTGTAAGTGTTATTTTTCGGTTGAATAATGATGTTACATTTGTGTACCATATCATGATGTCACTGCAACGGTTAAAGTTTTACGTATTAGTAATTTGATTTGTGTTTACATTTTGTAGGTTCGAAACGTAACAATGAGAAGACGTAAGTGTTGGATAAAGCAGCCAAACATGAAAAGACGCACGGAATAGGTTGCTTTTAGCACGTCTATGTTGGTTAACGATAGTTAACGTTTTTTTGGTTTGAGTTTTTCGTAGTCGCGTTTTTTTGCGATAGTAGAAGCGTTTGATGGTTTGGTAGTTTGTTACTTTTATGAAACATTGTAATAATATTTTATCTGACATTAGTAAAGTTATTTGGGGTGTCAAAGTATTTCAAAGGTTGGTTATGTACGTATAGTGTGGGTAATGAGCAGAGTTGTAACATAGGGAAACAGTTACACATGTGTACTTGTGATGTAAACATACAATACACGTGTGTACGAACATAATAGCAGACCAGTACACAAGTGTACGGTTTTCATGTTATGAGTTTTCCAACAAACTGGAATGTTGATTAAGTCTTTATGGACGTTTTTTTCCTAACAAACAGGAATGTTATTGTAAGTGATTACAGGTTGTATTATGCAACAAATAAAGTCAATAACATAATAGCGTATAAGTACACAAGTGTACGTTTTTCATGTTATGATTTTTCCAACAACCATGAATGTTGATCAAGTCTATGTGGTCGTTTTTTCTAACAAAAAGGACATCAATTTCATTACAATAGCACCTGCTGGAAAAAAACCTCAAATATGTTCAGCAATGTAGTCAAAACGACATCAATTTCATTACATAAAATAAACACTCAAGTTCTCAGTCAAATATTCAAGACGTAATTGGAACATATTCGCCGGAAATTTATTCCGGCATAATTTTAGATTACATGCGTCTGACAGCGACTTAAGCAAAAAAGTTGTTATTTACTGATGATATCCAGCGATTAGAGAAGACTTACTCAGCAAAAAATAAAAAAAAAACGGCGATATTTTCAGCACCTTGAAAAGGTTGATGTCCGGCACGATTTCAGGTTTTTGAAAGAAGACGATCTCCGGCGACCTAATCCTAAAAATCGTGAACTGTGGATGATATTTATCATGGCGAATTGTTGATCATGAAGATATCGTTCCAGAAGAAATCGTAACTGAATATTATGATATGAAAAGATTATGATATGAAGATTTTTGATTATGATATGAAAAGATTATGATATGAAGATTTTTGATAAATATAAAATATGTTAAAATAATCTTTAACAAAAAAATTGAAATTTAAGATTCTGTTATTCTCCTTGTTTACGGAAATTGTAACTGAAAATATGATGTGAATTTGAATTTAATAAGATAATAATTAAAAATCAATATTTATATGAAGTTACAATCTTACCCTTATCAACTAGATATGAAATCAATGGTTCAAAAGAGTTCACGCAGTTCACGCTGGAAAAAATGTTCACGTTTGAACCTAATCCTATATATATATATATATATCTGAACGGCGAATTTCTTATGCTATGCCACCGCACTCTCCTAATTAGAGAACCTCGTTGCCCACTCCGGTTAGACCAAGTTCTTTTAACCAGTCACACGTTGGCTTTGACAAATCTTGTCAGATTCTAGAATTTGTAATTACCTTATCCGACTCGTATAGGTTTATACGAGTCGTATATAGGGTGTCAAAATAAGTATTCAAGGTGTCCTAATAATACTATACGTATCATATGTGTCATGTTTAGAATTAACCTCATTATTCAGTGATTTACGTGGAATGTCTTGTTTCGTGTCAGAGAAGTAATTACCACCCTTGATTTAGATGATACTTTATTTAATGGCAAGCAAAACTATTCTTGTATATTTGTATACATGTAACTTGCAGTATTTTAACCCTTCTTTAATAGCAAGCAAATCTATTCTTGGGTATTTTTATACATGTAACTTGCAGTGTCAACCCTTCATCACTTGATCGCGTAAAGGGGGAAATACCTTATCACCACATCATGTCCTTTGAAGGTAGTTTAACTAGATTCTCCAACTTGTAGTTACAACAGAAAATTAAATCATTCTATATATATGTAAACTAATGTATGAATAATAATGCAATAATATTCGATAATACACATTTTAAGAGTTTTATCCTTTAGCTTGGATTGTTAGCTTGTGGGTAGATTAGCGGGATGTTACGATCTTTGCCAACAATCTTGAGTCTCGACCCTTTAATTCGTGTACTACAATTGCTGTCAAAACAAAGCCTACCGTTTGGCGCTTTTGTGATATGGAGTTTCCCATAATTTAAAACTCATCAACCATTTTTATTTGAATCCAAAATTTCCAAACTATTAATTCATAATTATATAATCAACATTAATTAACTATTTTAAATTTAGAAATAATTGAAACCATGTCCCACTATATCTGTTTTTCAAAAGCATTCTATTACTTTGTTACACAGTATAGGTGTGGTGCCTGAATAAGAACTTTGCATCTTTTTAAGACACGTTTGGTTTGGTACGTCAAAGACCATATGAATGAGAAGGTGACCACTAAGAAATAAGTATTCTCATGCATTTAACTGATAAAGTCGGTCAATAATGAGAAATGCAATTATTGTTTTCTTCATTAAGGTTTTCTTACTGACCAATAAAACTTTATTTATTTTCTTTTCAAAATTTCGAGGAAAAAGATTCAAAACCTTATTTTTAATTCTATATATGTAATGTATATTATGGTTTTCTTACCGACCCGTGACATATTTTTAGTACCGACTATAGAGATTTATATGAATTTACTTAGAAAAGATCAATTTATAGATACTACTTAAAAAAAACAAAGCGAAAAGAAAAAAAATGTGTAAGTACTGGATTAAGTATTTCACTTATTATTTCTAAATGGTTATTGAACGCATATAACCTTTTTATGTTGATGATGAACTCATGATCTTATTCTTGCTTTTCGTTACAATACCCAAACCAATAGTTTACAGCCACCTCACTCTATTGCTGCCAATAGTTGAAGATGTGTGATGCAAGGATACACCGTATTAGGGGATAAACCGTAATTTTCCTTGCAAACTTTCCTCCATTAATCATCCATCAAGACATTTGGATGATGTACGAGAAATGGGGGATGGTTTGTTTGTAAAGATTAATATCGTGTTAAAAGATATATGGAAGTAGTTAAAAAAAGATTACTAGCTTATTCACTCTATATGTCTCTATATATGTATGTATATAGAGAAACAGAGGGTGTACCAATATTTAAAATCCTTATTAACAGATTAATATCTTGATAGATTTGGTGATGTGTAACAGCAAAACAAATGACAAATCAAGCTAGAGGTGCACAAAACACGTTTTGGGCCCTATTCGGAACCGGGTAGGATCCGGGTAAGCCCAATAGGGTATTAACCGACCTGAGTTTTTTTAAGAACTTGGTAGGAATTGGAATTGGGTTCTGAATTTTATAATAATACCTACTATACCCGGTTAGGGTAGGGACCGGTTCCTACCCAAAAACCTGATATAACCGATTTTTGCTAAAAAACGTCTTTTTAAGCGTTTTAACCCAAATTATTTAAGTTTCTATGTTATACATATAAAAAACAAACATAAAATTAATGAAAGTTAAAGAAAAATCTTTATTTATTGATTTATAATAGAAAAAAATACATAAAAATAAGAGTAAACTGCCATTTTGGTCCCTGTGGTTTGGCCAGTTTTGCCACTTTAGTCCAAATCTCAAACTTATTACATCCAGGGCCCTGTGGTTTGGTTTTTGTTGCCATTTTGGTCCAAATTTCAAATTTAACCAGATTACCCACTTTTGACCCTGCTATTTTGTCTTCACCCTCAGGGGCATTTTGGACATTTTGGTCATTTATTATCTCTTTATTATATAACTCAATTATAATAACTCACTCTCTCTCACTCAACACATAGCTCTGCTCCTCTCTCTGAACCACCACCACCGCATCATCCGCACCACCACCATCCCACTGCCGCCAACTCCGGCGGTGGTGTTCTCTTCCGATCACTCTCTCTCTGTCAGTGTTGAAAGTAACGAAAAGTTTGTTGTGAAATTCTAGAGAGAGAAAGTGGAACATACCCTAAATTGGGGGTTGATGTTGGTGGCGGTGGTGAGAAGGGGGATGAGGTGGTGCTTGTGGCGGCAGAGCGATGGTGGTGGTGGTGATTTTGATGTGGGTTTAAGGCAACCGATTTGATGATTTTGATGTTCATACATTCACCGATTTGATGATTTTGATGTGGGTTTAAGGCAACCGACCTCACCTTAATCTCTGCCTTATTGGTGGCTGAAGTGTGGCGGAGGTGTGGTGGAGGTGGTGGTGCTTGTTGTTGTTGTTCTGCAGTGGCATTATTGTTGTTGGTGTGTGTATGTGTATGTGTCTGATTAGGGTGTTAATGGGTGATGGATGTGTCTGATTGGGTGTTAATTCGGTGGTGGTGGGTTTTTGGTGGCGGTGGTTCTCACAGAGGTAGCAGGGGTGGGGGTTTGGGTTTTGTGGTGGCGGTGGTTCTCACAGTGGTTCTCACAGAGGTAGCAGGTGGTGATGGGTGTCTACGTCCTCTCTCTCTTCTGGTCTACGTCCCTGTCGTCGTCGGGAATTCATGGGGGGTGTTGCAGACAAGAGATGGGGGGAATAGGGAAAGGTAGCGGCTGATGATATTGGCTAGGGTTCTTGAATGAGTGAAGTAGAGAGAGCAGGGTTGGTGGTGGTGATGATACGGTGGTGGGGGTGGTGGTTGTGGTGGTGTGGTGGTGGTAGTTCAGAGAGAGAGAGTGCAGAGAAAGAGGTGTTTGGGATTTATAATCAGAGTTTAGGGGGTGTTTGGGATTTATAATCAGTTTAGGGGGTGTTTGGATTAATAATCATATTTTTAGTACCGACTATAGAGATTTATATGAATTTACTTAGAAAAGATCAATTTATAGATACTACTTAAAAAAAACAAAGCGAAAAGAAAAAAAATGTGTAAGAACTGGATTAAGTATTTCACTTATTATTTCTAAATGGTTATTGAACGCATATAACCTTTTTATGTTGATGATGAACTCATGATCTTATTCTTGCTTTTCGTTACAATACCCAAAACAATAGTTTACAGCCACCTCAATTTTCCTTGGTTTGGTTTTTGTTGCCATTTTGGTCCAAATTTCAAATTTGACCAGATTACCCACTTTTGACCCTGCTATTTTGTCTTCACCCTCAGGGGCATTTTGTACATTTTGGTCATTTATTATCTCTTTGTTATATAACTCAATTATAATAACTCACTCTCTCTCACTCAACACAGACATCTCTCTCTCAACACATAGCTCTGCTCCTCTCTCTGAACCACCACCACCGCATCATCCGCACCACCACCATCCCACTGCCGCCAACTCCGGCGGTGGTGTTCTCTTCCGATCACTCTCTCTCTGTCAGTGTTGAAGGTAACGAAAAGTTTGTTGTGAAATTCTAGAGAGAGAAAGTGGGACAAACCCTAAATTGGGGGTTGATGGTGGTGGCGGTGGTGAGAAGGGGGATGAGGTGGTGCTTGTGGCGACAGAGCGATGGTGGTGGTGGTGATTTTGATGTGGGTTTAAGGCAACCGATTTGATGATTTTGATGTTCATACATTCACCGATTTGATGATTTTGATGTGGGTTTAAGGCAACCGACCTCACCTTAATCTCTGCCTTATTGGTGGCTGAGGTGTGGCGGAGGTGTGGTGGAGGTGGTGGTGGAGGTGGTGGTGCTTGTTGTTGTTGTTCTGCAGTGGCATTATTGTTGTTGGTGTGTGTATGTGTATGTGTCTGATTAGGGTTGTTAGGGGAGGATTTTCTAACAATTAGTGATCCTTACTTGTTATCCTAATTAATGATCCTTACTTCTGTGACAGATAGTGATCCTTAGAAGAACTTCAGGATCAGGATCATGGATCACTTTAAGGATCCTCATACTAACGATTGTTTGTTTATGTTTCGTATTATTTTGAAGGAGTAACAAGCTTGACTTGGTCTTGGCAACGTTACTATGGAATATTCCACGGATATTTCGCACACGTTTGACTGGAAATGGACGTTGTGGAGAACGTGGGAGCTTGGCACAAATGCCGGATAGTTTGTTATTGTAGTTAACTTCAATTTTTAAAGGGGTGACGAGCTAGAATTAGAACACTTAGCCATTTTCAGCTACACACACTCTCGTACAATTGCACTCTTGAAGCTCTCGACGAACACTTATTAGTTTTCATTCACTTTTACACCTTTCACCGTAGTGATCCTTGTACCTAGCTCGTTACTATCCGAAGTTGTATACATTTATTGATTTATTTAAGCTTGGTGATCGGTAGTTTCCATCACCCGGGGTTTTTTGTGCCGGAGATCAACTCTTGATCAAGGGCTTTTTCCCCGTACAAATCCTTGTGTCGTTTGTGCAATTTACGTTGAAGTGATCCTTATCATTGTTCTATATTCAAAGCATCATTCCCTGTAACAGAGAGTTTGGTTGCATTATCCTCATTAGATTTTTTGACCAAAACAGTTTGGCGCCCACCGTGGGGCAATTGGTGCTTCATTCTTAGAAAAATTCGTATTTCTGTGCTCATTTCAGTTCCCTACAACCAAGCAAATGGCTTCCTCAGCGAAGAATGCTTCAAATTTGATGCCCTCATTCTGTTCTTCACAAGGCGTTCCCCCTTTGCCTCCACCACCTTCTGGATCCCAAAAGAATGCTGAGAATGCTGCGAAGAAACCAACTCCTATTTTCTCAAAACCTCCAACTTCTTCTGCTTCTTACACTCCCACTACTAGTGACATGTTTACTTTGATTTTGCAGATGAAGGATCATATACAGCAACAGGATAAGACCAATGAAAGGATTCTCAAAGAAATCGGAGATCTCAAGAAACAAAAGAAAACGGCAGAGGATCATTCCCCACTGATGCCCAGATCTTTGAATTTTGATACTCCGGTGATTACTTCTCAGCCATCAGTGGTTCCAGATGTTCAATATGTGGGTGGACCAAAAGGAGTGCACTACGGAACAACAACAGTGACCCAGGCATCGGGTTCCTATTTCCAGCCAGCGGGATCCTATCCTTAGCATATGGGATCCCTCACGAATTCAGGAGGATACTCAGGAGCGCAGCAGGTTCAAGGATCCTCCTTTGTTCCAGGATCATCCCAGGTTCAAGGATCCTCCATTGTTCCAAGATCATCCCAGGTTCAAGGATCCTCCTTTATTCCAGGATCATCCCAGGTTCAAGTATCCTCCATTGTTCCAGGATCATCCCAGGTTCAAGGATCCTCCTTTGTTCCAGGATCATCCCAGGTTCAAGGATCCTCCATTGTTCCAGGATCATCCCAGGTTCAAGGATCCTCCTTTGTTCCAGGTTCATCCCAGGTTCAAGGATCCTCCTTTGTTCAAGGATCGTCCCAGTTTCAGGGATCCTTCCAGATGCCAGGATCCTTGAGGAGTTTGCAAACAGGAAATTCAGATGTCCATCAGGGAGATTTTATTCCAATGCAGACCAATGCTTCTACTGGTCCTTCGATCATTCCAGAGCCCCAACAATATGGATTAACATCCATTCTTCCTAATTTGAATCCAATGGGAGGTAACACTTTTAATAATTCTTATACTACTAACCATGGCCTTATGCAGGATCCAGGTATCAATCATGCCATGGCCAGAGAATTGCAGAAGTTGAAGGATATGATATCAAGTGTTCCAGGAGTGGTCAAACCTATCACAAAGATCGCAGATGGGAGCCACAAGATATCTCGTTTTGCACCACCAATCTGTGATGCTGAGATACCCAAGAGGTTCCATGTCCCAACTATGAAGCTGTATGATGGTTCGACGGATCCTGAAGAACACATAGCACAATATAGGGAGAGGATGGAGATCAATCCAATCCCAGAAAGGTTAAAGGAAGCATGCCTGTGCAAGGGATTCGAATCCACTCTTACTGGATCAGCTCTCAAATGGCTGTTAAGTCTTCCCCCTACTCTTTTACCTCATTTGCTAATCTAGTTAACCTATTTAATAATCAGATTTCTTGTAGTAGAAAATTTGAACGATTAACTAGTGATCTATATAGGATAACCCAGGGTCATAATGAATCATTAAGGGATTACATTACCAAATTCAGTAAAGAATCCTTAGACATTCCCAACTTGGATATAGGTACGGCTGTTGAGGCCTTTAAAATGGGATTGCTTAGGGATTCATTGTTCTATGATGATCTTGTTATGACACCATGCATGAACCTAGATGAGGTAAGAACCCGGGCACTTAGGTTCATCCGGCTAGAGGTTGACAAAAGGATCCAGGAGAGGTTAGCAGGATCCTCAAAGCAGGATAAGCAAGGATCCTCATTCAGGAACAAAAAGTTCAGTTCCTATAACAGATCTGATAACCAGAACGTGCATGCTGTTGATCAAGAAGAGGATGATGAGGATTATTCTCCAATCTCCGAATATTGTTTTTCTGTTGATAACAATGAACTAATCCTTGCGATGCAGGACTTAGGTGATAAAGCCAGATGGCCCAGAAAGAATGATAGGCCAGCTGCAACTAAGGATAAATCAAAGTGGTGTGCATACCATGAAGATTTTGGGCATCTTACAGAAGAATGCATTGCACTAAGAAAGGAAATTGGATACTTGTTGAGCAAGGGGTATCTAAAAGAGTTGTTGGTAGGAAAAGTCAAGGACTCAGGATCCTGAAAGGATCCCTGAGAAAGCTCCGGCTCCTCCAGCACATGCACAAGTAATAAATTTTATTTCTAGAGGATCGGACATTTGTGGCACATCCTTCTCAGCAGCTAAAAGGCATGCAAAGGAAACTAAGATGGATAGTGGAGAAAGACCCGTTCGAACATCAAGTGTCTCCGAAGGAAAAGTCATAACCTTTGATGAGGATGATCGTGTTGATATCCAGGATCCTCATCATGATGGTTTAGTTATTACTCTTTTCATTTCTAACCATTTTGTCCGCAGGATCCTTATAGACGGAGGAAGTTGTAGGACCGTGTTTCGTGACTGAAACCGTGATTCTTGTGAGATCGGTTCAAGACGGGAGAGATTAGACATGATAAACAAACAACTTTGTATTAATCCGGTAGTAAAACATTACAAATCGGCCCGATTACATGATAACCGAACTAATAACAAAGAAGTATACATCCGGGGAGAGACCAAGTGGTGATCTCTCCCGGTGAGGTCTCAAACCTCCTAAAATCTCCTTATGTTGCAAATGGCAAGGGTTTTCTATTTATAGTCACACCCCTTGTCTTGCAAACACACACGGTCAACCGAATAACCCTCTCGTTTGACCACTTCAAACGAGCGGGTCTATACACGTTCGATAGACCGTTTCACTAACTATTACAAATTCAGCGCAAAATAATAACTAATCTATTCGACAAGCATCGGACACAAAATCTGCATCAACAAATTCCCCCTTGTCCGTTGCTGTCGAATGCTGAAAATGCAACTGCAATCGATCTTCAGTCAAGTATTCATCTTCTCTGTGTTAACAAATTCCCCCTTGACCGATGATCCAGGTAAGTAGTATCTTGACGCTCCTTGTAAAATATTTCCCCCTTAAAGTACGCGTATCCGTGTTGGGTGTTGTGCAATTTCCTCAATTGACCGATCTTCCGCTGATCTTCCAATACTCCAAACGGCATTTGATAAGGGTTCCAATCTTTAAGAACTGCATCAAGTCTTGATCTTGTCATAAGAACTCTGTTTCATACAAGCATACTACATTGATAGAGATTTCTGGTGAACTGTCTTCTGTAAACCGTCTTTGTGGAATCGACCAAGTAATGCACTTTAATCTTCAGCATCAACACTCAGGAAAGTCAGCTAGACCAAGTGTATCCCTTGCAAGCTCAACCAGCATGCTTAGTTGAACTACATCCAGATCTCATTGTCTCGCCTTTGTGAAGTTGACCACGTAATGCACTACGGATCTTCAGCATCAGTACTCAGGAAGTCAGCTTGACCAAGTACATCGTTTGCAAACTCAACGAATTGAGTTACCCCCAGATCCCTGTAAAATCCCAAGGAAACATCAAACCCAAAACCGAATCCTGCAGGTCTTCAGTCTTGAACTATCAGCTTTCATAAAGATTCCCCAGGTCTTCAGTGAACAGCGCTTTTGTAACTACTGTAGACTTTAGAAACCTGTATTTTTCCGTGCAAAACCCTTCACGCTGGCTGGAGAATTAATTAAAATCCTCAAATATGTGTATGTGCAAAACATTCCACGCCGAACCGTTTGTATCACCAGAAAATCACAAACTCTACCACCTGTGATTGCGTTTAGAAATTTACCGAAGAAATTCAACATACGTTTTATTCCCCCTATTTCTTTGGTAAGATTTCTAAACCTTAACAGATTCTCTCCACTTCAAAGAAACTGTCGTCAAATGTTCACCAATTCCCTCCACTGAGCGGAACTGTCGTCAATCTTCGTTGAATGTTCTTGGTTTTTCGAAAAATCACGAAAACGAATTTCTTCTTTGCATATGCTAGTTGAATAAGAACGTCCCCTAGTACCCCGTTGGATCCGACTTGTATCCCTCCAAAGACTTTGTGAACTCGTTAGGACCGGTATTGACATTCTAGGTTCATTCATTCGTTACCAAATGCGAGAATATGACAATAAACAAAAAGATTTCTTCGTTGCATATTCTAGTTGATAAGGAAATTTCGCCTAGTACCCCGTAGGATCCGACTTGTATCCCTCCAAAGACTTTGTGAACTCGTTAGGACCGGTATTGACATTCTAGGTTCATACGTTCGTCTTCAAATGCGAGAATATGACAATAAACAAAATGCTTTCGAACATTTTCGAATAACCGATAACAATCATAAAC
The DNA here is from genome assembly GCA_030545235.1 of Helianthus tuberosus. Lineage (NCBI taxonomy): Eukaryota > Viridiplantae > Streptophyta > Magnoliopsida > Asterales > Asteraceae > Helianthus > Helianthus tuberosus. The sequence goes on from JARYGA010018991.1 coordinate 30,613, forward strand.
ATTGACGTGCGGAAGTGAACATACCGTTTTGTTTTTGGCCCATAATAGTCGCGTCACCATTTTTGACATTTGCATCGGTAACCGTGACTACCCCACATTCTTCAAAATATCATCATCATTTTTTTTAACAACATGCCGCATCATCCCGTACGCGCCCAAACCCGTTCAAAATCGACGTTGAAATTTAGAAGCACCGTTTAACTCAAATCCGCAAATACCCGACCTCTAATAATCCAAGCTCTATAGTTCGTGGCCCAAAGCTGATATAACCGATCCATTCTGGTCCATATACCCGATAAATTCTGGTCCATATACACATTACCAATCACTAGAAGCCCAAATATTATTTGATGTCTATAAATATTAGAAGCCCAATGATCCAAAATTTCGGCCCACTTCAACAACCCTAATTTTAATCACCCACTAACAAAATCTGCCTCATCTTCTTCTTTCTTGTTTGTCACTTGCACCTGCCACTAACACCTTAAACCTTCATCCTCTACCTTCAATCATCGATACCCTTAGCAGCCAGAAACTACCATCTTCTTTAACAATCAAAACCCCAAAATTACGTTCTCTTCTCTTCGATTAACAGCAAAGCAGCAGCAGCTACATAAACATCAAACCTCCAAAATTTTCATTACACAAACATCTGCCTACCTCTTTCTCTGCCATTGATTCAACCGCCTCAGCCACTTTAATCAGCTCCGATTTGAAAGAAATCGGTGAAGCAAACGAAAAGAACTGCTAATCACGTCATCCATCTCTTCCGTTTAACCGAGCGGTGGATGATGACGGCCGCCATAGATGATGTTAAGTCGCCGGAAACTTTATTGCAGAAACACTCAGCCGACAATAACATACTTCTTCTTCTCTTTCGATACAACTGTAACCCCTGTTGTAGGTTTCCTCGAAGGATCATCTACGAAGGATCATCTTTCGAAGGATCATCTTTCGATACACACATCTACGAAGGATCATCTTTCGAAGGATCATCTTTCGATACACACATCCTGGTATCTTTCGATCCAGATCTGGATCCTTCGACCCAAAGTATCATCTTTCGGGATATGAAGCCGCCAAGAACATCAAGAACACAGACTCTGTTTAATTTGCAGATTTGACAAAAACGTTGTATTTTTGATTTTTGATGATAATAACTTGATTATATAGGTGAAAAACATAAAACGGAACACTTGTTTCAGCACAGATCTGAATATTCAGGTCCAGATCTGAGTTTTTCTCATTTTCACCCAACTTTTCTTCTTGAACAAAAATCACTAAAATCACAGATCTAGAGCACATGTGACTTAGTAAACGGTTAGATTTACTAAATCGGGCACCATGGCTATGATACCAATTGTAGGACCGAGTTTCGTGACCGAAACCGTGATTCTTGTGAGATCGGTTCAAGACGGGAGAGATTAGACATGATAAACAAACAACTTTGTATTAATCCGGTAGTAAAACATTACAAATCGGCCCGATTACATGATAACCGAACTAATACCAAAGAAGTATACATCCGGGGAGAGACCAAGTGGTGATCTCTCCCGGTGAGGTCTCAAACCTCCTAAAATCTCCTTATGTTGCAAATGGCAAGGGTTTTCTATTTATAGTCACACCCCTTGTCTTGCAAACACACACGGTCAACCGAATAACCCTCTCGTTTGACCACTTCAAACGAGCGGGTCTATACACGTTCGATAGACCGTTTCACTAACTATTACAAATTCAGTGTAAAATAATAACTAATCTATTCGACAAGCATCGGACACAAAATCTACATCAACAAATTAAGTTTAGAACCGTTTTAACGTCAAGAAAAGCGAGAAATTCAGTAAACACTACCACCTGTGATTGCGTTTAGAAATTTACCGAAGAAATTCAACATACGTTTTATTCCCCCTATTTCTTTGGTAAGATTTCTAAACCTTAACAGATTCTCTCCACTTCAAAGAAACTGTCGTCAAATGTTCACCAATTCCCTCCACTGAGCGGAACTGTCGTCAATCTTCGTTGAATGTTCTTGGTTTTTCGAAAAATCACGAAAACGAATTTCTTCTTTGCATATGCTAGTTGAATAAGAACGTCCCCTAGTACCCCGTTGGATCCGACTTGTATCCCTCCAAAGACTTTGTGAACTCGTTAGGACCGGTATTGACATTCTAGGTTCATTCATTCGTTACCAAATGCGAGAATATGACAATAAACAAAAAGATTTCTTCGTTGCATATTCTAGTTGATAAGGAAATTTCGCCTAGTACCCCGTAGGATCCGACTTGTATCCCTCCAAAGACTTTGTGAACTCGTTAGGACCGGTATTGACATTCTAGGTTCATACGTTCGTCTTCAAATGCGAGAATATGACAATAAACAAAATGCTTTCGAACATTTTCGAATAACCGATAACAATCATAAACATTGACGTGCGGAAGTGAACATACCGTTTTGTTTTTGGCCCATAATAGTCGCGTCACCATTTTTGACATTTGCATCGGTAACCGTGACTACCCCACATTCTTCAAAATATCATCATCATTTTTTTTAACAACATGCCGCATCATCCCGTACGCGCCCAAACCCGTTCAAAATCGACGTTGAAATTTAGAAGCACCGTTTAACTCAAATCCGCAAATACCCGACCTCTAATAATCCAAGCTCTATAGTTCGTGGCCCAAAGCTGATATAACCGATCCATTCTGGTCCATATACCCGATAAATTCTGGTCCATATACACATTACCAATCACTAGAAGCCCAAATATTATTTGATGTCTATAAATATTAGAAGCCCAATGATCCAAAATTTCGGCCCACTTCAACAACCCTAATTTTAATCACCCACTAACAAAATCTGCCTCATCTTCTTCTTTCTTGTTTGTCACTTGCACCTGCCACTAACACCTTAAACCTTCATCCTCTACCTTCAATCATCGATACCCTTAGCAGCCAGAAACTACCATCTTCTTTAACAATCAAAACCCCAAAATTACGTTCTCTTCTCTTCGATTAACAGCAAAGCAGCAGCAGCTACATAAACATCAAACCTCCAAAATTTTCATTACACAAACATCTGCCTACCTCTTTCTCTGCCATTGATTCAACCGCCTCAGCCACTTTAATCAGCTCCGATTTGAAAGAAATCGGTGAAGCAAACGAAAAGAACTGCTAATCACGTCATCCATCTCTTCCGTTTAACCGAGCGGTGGATGATGACGGCCGCCATAGATGATGTTAAGTCGCCGGAAACTTTATTGCAGAAACACTCAGCCGACAATAACATACTTCTTCTTCTCTTTCGATACAACTGTAACCCCTGTTGTAGGTTTCCTCGAAGGATCATCTACGAAGGATCATCTTTCGAAGGATCATCTTTCGATACACACATCTACGAAGGATCATCTTTCGA